>BQNB010022857.1:0-58936 GCA_026074375.1 Tanacetum coccineum | reverse complement strand
AACCTGCACAAAATTACAAAATCTTTTATATAATAGAAGAATTATGTCATTTCAAGCGAAATTGAAAAAAACATATCTCACACCATATGGCCAACCCAAACACCCACTGAACCTTTTTTTCAAAATAAACTAATGTGGTAAATTTTTAATAAGTCAAACAAAGTACAGATCTGCCTTCATTTTTGTAAAGAAACATATAAAACTAATTGACACGATAGTAAATATAGGGAAACATGTACACTTTTATTAAAATAAAATCATATTATAATTAATAAATAATTAAAAGAAAATAAAACAGACAGAATAGGGTAGAAGCAGAAGACAGATACTATGAACGATAAACAAGGAAAACAGTAAAATAGTAAAAGTACTTACTTGATCACCATCAAGGAAAACTCTTCGAGCCACGTGTTTTACCTTAGCTCTAAAGAGCTGAGGCACGTGTTTGACACGCTTCCCTTAAAACAGATTCGCCGTCTGTTTCCCAGGGTACAACAGCCGAAACAATAAGTTGTATTGCCGGACTTAACAAACTGCCTGGAACACCTTTCCAGATGTGTACTTCATAAGTTGGATATCAATAATACTTATTGATTTGATGTGTGTCAAAGCTATGGAATTAGGGCCTCTATTTATACACTATAGAGTCCTCACAAGTTTACTCATCCCACCAATGTGGGATAGAAAATAAACATAAATTCCTCTTTAAGCATGGTACCGAATGCCTAACTTTGAGACGCGATATCTCATTCACATCAACTCCATTTTGGACACATAAAAGTTCATTGCGAAGCTCTCTACAAGGAGAACGCAAACTTACAAACTATTACTTATATATATGACACATACATATACATAATTGTGTCCAAAGTTGGTCAAAAATCATTTTGCCAACCAAATTTTCCAACAGTAAATAGTAAAAGAGAAACATACATACATGTGTGTAAGTAACTTAAAGCAAAAGAATCACGTCATAGTTGCTACATTAGCCACTTGATAATGAAGAAATCACTCGCTATGGGGTGTTCAGCTGTTGCAAATTAGATTGAAAACAACTTCTTTTACAGTAGTTTATATTGTGATGTAATGTAGATCAATCTTGGTTCTATTAAATAGCGAGAAATGGAAGCCGCAATAAATGTGGCAGTTGGGAGTTGAAGGATATAATGAACGGTGGAGATTGTGATCCGTGTGATGTGATCTTGATAGATGGTTAGGAGTTTGTTTAGCGAGTAGTGTGGATTGATGACATTGCATAGTGTAAAGGAGAGTTTGGTGATCAGCTGGGGTTGAAGAAGACAATAACTATAATACATTAACTCTCACCAACCACAAAAGTCGGAAGAGATTGCATAGTACATGCTATAAGAAAAGTGATAGTACATGATAAAACGCATTTACTAATATTTAGAAATGTTAGTGTTTGTAAAAATTTTAGTATTGAAAAAATTGTCTTGAAGCCAAACTATAATGTCATTAGGTGTTTAGCTAAACTAGTAGGTTCCATTAAAGATGTTAAACCATCGCAATATAGTCAAACCATCATGTTGAATTCATACTAAAAATTTGGTAAAAAAAAAGATTCATACTAAAAATGAGATTAATATCCTTACAGTGAATTTTCACATATTTTTAAAATTCTAACTCTTTTTCTAACAGCATTTAATAAAACTGTAAATACGTATTATCATTTTAAGAGTTGGTTATCACGTTGTTTATCTTTAATTGAAATTTGAAACCATTACATAACCGCGTTATATCTTTTAGATTAATAGATTGGTATATTGTGTTTGAAAGTAATACCTTTATTTTATTTGTGTTTATTGAGTTGTGTGTAGGTCAAGAGGTGTCTTATAAGTTATAACTTGAGCTATAAGACGGTGGTCTTTTTAGTTAAGTTATAATTTCTAGGTTATAGAGGAAAACGCGCTGAAATGCACAATTTTTTGCAATAATACGAACCTATGGCACCCCCAACACTTTATGCTGAAAGTATTAATTGCAATACCCTAATACTAAACAAGAATAATTTTATATTTACAAAAAGTGTATTGTGTTTGATATAGGACCGATCACCGTCCGAAAACCAGACCGACCAATACCGAACTGAAAACCGATTTTGTGCAAACGGTCGGTCCATGTCCGGTTCGGTCTTCAATCCCGTTCTGTCCAACAAAGCAAAATTGCCAGTTTTGTATAAGACCGAATATATGAAGAAAATGATGGACTAGGACTGACAGAAACATGTTCGGTCCGGTCTAGTCGGTCCGGTTTCTCGATCCGATCCGGTCCGCATATTGTTGCGCATTTTCACATGTTTATTGAAAACTTACTCAGTTTTCTAAACACTTATCTTTTACGGACTTAAAAAATATTTAATAACATTCTAAGTGAGTGT
Organism: Tanacetum coccineum; assembly: GCA_026074375.1. NCBI lineage: Eukaryota > Viridiplantae > Streptophyta > Magnoliopsida > Asterales > Asteraceae > Tanacetum > Tanacetum coccineum. The sequence continues at coordinate 56,538 of BQNB010022857.1, read as the reverse complement.
TATCTTTTAAAGAGTTGGTTATAACGTTGTTTGCGACACATAACCAATTTAATAGACTATTATGTTCATAAAAGTATTTAATGTATAAGAATGATCAACTAATTGTTTTATGGTAATAATTATTGATAATTGTCATACATTACAAAAATCAATATTTAACCAAATAGTTATAGTCCAACAGTAAAACTGTGTAATAAGTTGACAAGTGCTTGGGTTAGAGTTTTCCTTAACCTTGGACAGTGTTATACGCATGTACGGTATGTATCATCTGAATAAGTAATATTTTGCACGGGTATGTATTTTTCTAAGAGAACTTAGCAACGAGTTAAACTATGTCGAGATTAATGTTTTTTTTAAGGCAAGTTAGTAGTTACTGATTCGAGCTCACGGTGACATCCAATTGGGCAGTATGCAAGCCTCGAACCTTCTCCTTAAGGGATAAACCCACTTCTGCTTTTATTTATTTCCGCCCCAGAAGGTCCATGGTGAGACTCGAATCTGAGACCTCTCCAAAGATACCTCTCCAAGGTTACCCTTGGTGGCCAACTGAGCTAGCCCAGTTGGTTATGTCGAGATTAATGTTGACGTGGATAAGATATCGAGTCTCGTAAAAATAGTAAAAATATGAGCAATGTTACCACCTTTTTGCCTTTAATTTAATTTCTAGATTTCATGTTTAGCTTTTAGGAACTTTTGTAAAATATTGTCCAAAACAAATTTTAACATAGAAGCGTTAGTTTGTATACGCGATTCCTTTTTTATGTATATATTAAGCTTTTAGGCACTTTTGTTAAAAGATGTTCGAAACAACTTTTGACGGTGTATAGTAGCGTTGATTTATATGCGTGATTCCTTTTTATGTACATATGAGTGTGGAGTATTTTAGTCTAATAACATTGCATAGTAATGAGATTTTATTAAGACAGTTAGTTGTTAGGGTGTGTTTGTTAAGGGGATATGGAATGGTGGTATGGGTGTGAGAATGAAATAACCAGTTTGTTTTGATGATATGGGTATGAGCAAACCCTTGAATCAAAGGTATAAGCATAGGAGTCCATGTTGTTTGGTTTCTAGATACCTATGGGCTACATCATTTTTTTACTAGTAAAAAAAACACTTCTAACATTGCTCATATGTATGGCTAGTGGGCCATAGTATTTTTTAAACATTTTTTTGTCTGGACTCAAAATTGTTTAAGCATTATTTGTTGCTTTTGATTATATTACATTTAAAGTAGTCAAATTCAACTTTAAATATATTATTCTTATGCCCATTCCATTCTATCCTCAAACCATACCTATAGTGAATCATATAAGGAAACCAAACGGCTCCTTATATTTTGGTAATTCATTTTCTTCACCTATTAGCTATCAACTAACATAATGACGAAAAGAAGTTGTAGTAATATCATGAATTAGATGGTAGAATTTGTGAATACAATTTTAGAAATTATTAATGTTTGAATTTAAAAACAAAAAAAATGTCTAACTTTTTTTTTAGAAACTACTAAAAAAAGTTGTCATGCCACCCACAAGGACCAAACGTGTAATTGACTCTTATCGTTTCTTCTTCGTCTATATAAATAAGGGCCCAAACATCATAATCCACTTATTGCGATACGATCGTATTTTACAGAAGGTTATATTTACTTACTAGTCGTCTAACCCGCCCAATGGGCGGGCTTAGTTTGGACACCAATTTGTTCGTAATTGTATTTTAGTAATACGTATGAATGTTTAGTTTTTGTATTCTTCTTTTTTTTTTGAAACGGCAAAACTTTATTAAACTAGCATGGAGCTAGGAAAAAATTACAAGGAAATAAATTGGGGATTTATTACCAATCGATCCCCAAGAAAACGTCGTATGGACTACGACTTTACAACAATTGGAAGCACAAAAAACTATTGCTCAAAAATTTACGAACGTATTGGTGGAAAGAGTCTTCAAAAATGATCCGATTCCTAAAGTTCACAGACTAAACCACCAAGATACGAAGAACAACTCCCTCCCAACATAGCTTTGAAATTAGAGGAGAATGAAATCGAAAGAATCCAGACTGCAACCTTTGGCAACGATGACCAGTCATGGGATTAAGCCACACCATATGCATATGACGACGAAGAACAAGCTGAGCCATCACGACGGAAGAAGATGTGGCATACATACTTCCTCGCCAGATGAACAAACAGGACAAAGGACGGGACTCAATAGTGATGCCTCTGCGAACAGAATTAAATCGAGTCGGTAAACAATCTTGCCGAGTCGCCAAGCGAAGATTGTAAACCTTTTTAGGGTTGGTATTTTGATCATTGTCTGGCAGTTGATGCGGAAGGAATAAGTTCATCAATGTAGTTACGAAGCTCCTTAACCCGGAAGTTACCGATAGCTAACAAATCACAAAACCCTCTCGATCACCATGAATTCACAGATATAAGTCACCGAATCCATCAAAGATGTAAATCAGCCAAAAGATGTTCTTCGCTACCACCCCGAGCATTTCTCGGAAAGAAATATCTATCGGAGCATAAGCTTAACAGACACGAGCTGCTTTGTTTCGGTACAATGCGAACAAAGCGAGGATAAATTTGACAACGAAGAGGAATCGTCTCCGATCCAACAATCGAACCAGAATCTCGATTCATCTCCATTTACCAATGCGTTTTTTACAATGCGACCAGAAATCAAAACCTTTCCCTTTTTAATTTTTGATCTTCCCTCATTTATTGACACCAGTAAGAGGATTGACTAGTCGAGTTGAGTTTCCACGAAGATCCATAAGCAAGCACGAATGACCTTTATACCATAACGAGCCTTTGGGATACAAAACGCCTAACCCATTTGAGAAAGGAGGGCACGGTTAAGAGCAAAAAACTCGAGACTCTCAAAACCACCACGGTTTTTTTGAAGCTAAAACCTTTATTCCAAGCAGGGGACCTTGTAACTTTTTTTTTCCGACTGAGTCGCCCATTAAAAAAAACGGCTGCGGATAGACTCCATAACTTCTAGACACCGGTAGGGACTTTAAACATGGACATATTATATCGGCCTGATGCCCCAAGACGGATTTCAAGAGAGGTAGACGGACCGCCTATCGACAGGGTTTTAACCTTCCAATTAGAGAGGCGAGATCTAAGCTTAAGATTAACCGTCATCCCATGACTTATTTCGAGAAGAGTATTCTCCACCATAACGCCCCCTAGGATAGGGAATTTGTTGCTCATAATAGAAAACCTATAAAGAGGCTGCCTGCTCTACCACTTGGTGCGGAACGCACACACCCAACAGTTGACTTTTAAGGATATTTATTTGAAGTCCAGAAGCAAGAAAGAAGCTCTTTAAAATGTTGATAATACATAAGATTTTTCATTGGACCATTCTCCTATAAACATAGCGTCGTCTGCATAAAAGAGGTGAGATAAGGATAACGAACCTGGTAATTGAATACCTTTGAAAAAGGACCTCGTCTACACCGGTTGAAGAAAAATGATGTGATTCTGATAAGATAAAAGAGATTATGGAGCTAGAGGATTCCTTGATTGAGACCACGATTGCAAGAATACTCTTTAGAAGGGATTCTCATTAACTCAAAGATAGAAGCCTTAGCAGAAGTAAGAGTACCGATCACTATTACTACACGTTCGCCCAAACCAAACGCCACAAGCACTTCAATAAGTAAATCCCTACGAACCGAGTCGTATGCTTTGGCAAAACGACTTTAAAGAAAATGCCTTTTTGTTCTTTTTTTACACCTATGGAGTAATTTCATCAAGAATAAATGGGCCATCTAAAATTTGTCTTCAGCAACAAAAGCGGATTGGGTATCGGAGGATGGAGTCCGCAATGACCGGAAGCTTAATCTATTCGGCAATAGTACACTGGTAACCACTTTGTATACACTTCCCAATCAATCTTATCGGCCGAAAATCATTAACGAATTTAGCATTCATAGACTTTGGATTATGGGCCTACAAAGGAAGAATTACATCCTTTTGAAAAAGAGCTGTTAACGAAAAAATATTCGACCGCCTCGCAAAAGTCAGACCCAATACAATCCCAATATTTCTTAAAAAATTCAAAGGTGAAGCCATCGGGGCCCGGAGATTTATTATCACCACAGCTCCACACAGCCCTCCGAATTTCATCGCGCGACACACTTCTCTCTAAATCTTCCATTTGATTTTGGTGCAACTTCTTATTAAACTCAAAATTTAATTTAAATCTGTGCATTGGATGGTTCTTTAATCGAGAAGCTAAGTGTTTAAAAAACGCGTTTTAATCATACCTGGTTCTGTTTCCCAAAATCATCACGAAAATGCCCCGAATAGCTCGATGAGCTCTCTCTTTTATTGATGATGGCCATGGGAGAATTTTGAGTTTTCATCCCCCTCTACCGGCCCACTTGGGACTTTAGATTTCTGAAAATTATCTTTCGATTCCATCTCAGAAACATTAAGAAGTTTATGTTTTCAGTTCGGATCGACGAAAAAACAGTATAATCGTCTAAAAGCCCCACGATCCATATCTTTGTCAATCGCCCCCAATTCTGAAATCATCTCATTTTTTGAACCTGATATTTCGAGCTTCTTGGCTTTAATCCAGCTACGAATAATTTTCTTAAGATCTTGTAGTTTTTTTTTGAAACGAATCATCCCACTAGTATCCGAGTGAGAAAACGAGTGCCATGACAATTTAATCATATCATCAAACCCGACATAATCAAACCATGAATGATAAAATCGAAAAGGAGTTGGTCCGATTCCAAACTTGACTTCCGAGCTAGGATTGGGACGATGGTCCGATAGGTGACGAGTCGAGGGCAAATGGCTGTAATGGAAGGAAATAGAGAAAAAAATACCATTGAAACTAGAAACGATCTAGTTTGCTCTTTTTAGAAGCCGGGGATGAGCCCATGTTAAAATTGCATATCCTTCCAATGTAATACATCAGACAGCCCCACGTTAGAAAATGAAGCGATCCAAAGTATCTAGCGCTATAAGGATTAAAACAGGATCCACAATCAAGATGATGGAGAAATTATAAGTTAATGTGTACGAATTAGAGGATAGATCGTGTATATTTTACTAAGTACAATTTTAACCCATTGTATAATGTTAAATAAGTCGATGGTGGTATTTATGGATATTAACACAAAGTAACTCCAACGTACATTAGAAGCATGTGGATGTATATGTTAAGTAAATACAGTATGTGTTAGTTATCTTTTATTTTTTGTGAATTTTGTGTGTTAATTTTGTATTTTTATGTTACAGCATTATCTTTTTATATTTATTGGATGATCGGATGGTTTTGTTTTCAAATCAAATTATTATCGATTATCTTTATTTTTAAATAATATGTTGTTCTTATCTTTTTTTAAAATGTTGTCATATCATCATTGAGTCATCAATGAGGTGGTGATGATGTGTCATGGTCTCCTCTATTATATAGTGTGGAGATACACAACTATAAATGAATTGATTTAAGTTTATTATGATAACGGTTAATCGGCTTATTATGATTATGATATAAGTTATAAAATAAGTCCATAACAAACTTATGATATAAGTAGTTAATTGGTGTTTGTTTAAGCTTATTTTTCAGCTTTTTCACACTTATTTATAATTTTCAACAAACATATTAACTGTTTGGATCCACAGTTAGTTAGTTTTGAATACTAACCATATACATGCTCATGATTTTCGGTGTCTAAAGTTTGAATATGGCGCGCTAAAAATGTATGTGTACTGTTCGGAAACAAGCGCTAAGGAGCGTTTTTAAGCAACTAGCAACTACCGCTTTATACACAATGCTTGTTTGGCAACAAGCATTCCTAATTTTTCTAAATACAACTATATGTCGTCGAACGCTTTATCATAACAAACTACTACTCTTTCTGCTAATTCTTACTGCTTGTCGCTACTGCCAACCCCAAGTGTTCAACCAAATGCGTGTGTGTATATAATTTTGGCATAAACATCTTCGGCTTAACATAATTGCAAAATATTTATTTATTCTAAGCGTACGTATGATCAGTAATAACCAGTAGTATTAATTTCGATGTTTTAGGATCCAGCATCAGAGATCTTGGATTATTGCATTAATGTGTAGACATGATCAGTCAAAATAGTGGGCCGAAAAGACACTGGGACAACCAAGCTTTGTATGAAAAAGAATATGGAAACAAGAGAATCAGAAGAAGTAAGTGTAAATTTTTACAGAATAACTCTTTTGTTATTATTGTTATTGTTATTAACGTTTGTGTGTGGTGTGATTGTAGGCGAATCTGATGGTGAGACTAGCAGTAGTAAGCCGTGTTATGATATCCCATACAAGAACATCTCGCTGTATATGGCACAACCTGGTATGTTGTGACGTACTTCCCATGTTAATAAAACCGTTAATATATTTTTTATTGGATTGATCTTATGGAGCTTTTTCGTTTCTCAAGTTATATTGTTTATTTACGGATCATAATTGAATAGGACAGCCTCTACTTTACAACATTGATCATTGTTTGTTGTTGTATTGACTGCATGCTTTCGCTAACAGGATATTCTCCATGGCTCCCATTACCACCACCCGTATCAAAGGGACGTAAATCTTCAAGTTCAACACCTGGTGCAGAAAACCACATAACTCCCTGCAGATCTGATCGGGCATGGTAAGTCTGGGAATGTCCTTTTATTTTGTTTTTCGTCTCGTCTACGAGAGTGTGTTAGTGCTGAGTGCATGTAGATATTTGTCATAACTACTCATTGCAGCTGTCTTTGTTGTTGCTGTTTTTGGTCATTTATACCTGAACCGCTTACTTAATGTACATAGATTCGTTATAAGTCATCTAAGATTACTAATGGTTTTAGTGTTAACCTTGGTTGTTTTCTTAAATAGGTCTGACACAGAGATTGTATTTGGTGTTGAAAGCTCATCATTTCATGGTATGAAACTTGTTAGCAATTTCTTGCAATATTCTTTGCGAGGAACCAATAAGAGATGATCATTACTTCTTCATATGTTTCCGAAAAACTACACATTTTGTACGTTATATTTAAATTTGGACTCTTTATTGAAAAAGACGCAGTTTGGAAAAAATTAAATTGGCGATTTTGGGTGGTTTGCCTAATACAGGGCCATTTTTCGAAATGGGTCAGATTTTAATTGGTATTTGTGATTCTAAGAGGTAGATGCTGAATTCTAGCTTGCTTTATTTCAGATGCAAAGCCTCCATTTTTTGACGGGAGGACTGTGTTTACAAAACAAGCAGAACCCGTATCACCGAAGGATCCTACGTCTGATATGACCAAAATTTCTAAGCATGTCCACGGATATCAGAATGGATCATATGACCTGAACAGTCTTCCCCAAGGTAGGCCTTAAGTTATATACATTTTTCACTTTGAAGATGGGTTTTCTTAGTGGGTAATGAATGTATGCATACATGTGCTTTTTAGCATGTATACGTGTTTTCAGATGTAGTAAATGTGATTTTTCCCTGTAGGATGGTTGGACTGCCCTCTATACGGGGATGCAATCAATTTTATTATACCTTCAAAAGTCCCTCTCAGAGAGTCATTTGATGACAAGATCGTTATTAATAAAAGATATTCCCCTCAACAAGGGATTCTTCAGCAAAGGCGTTTAGGGAGAGAAGTAAGTACCCGTCATATAAGTCACCTTAGACAATAGCTTTTCCTTTGATGTCTATCAGTTTACTCACTGATTCTATATCATGATTTTCCAGCTAGGTTTAGTAATAGATCTAACAAACACTGATCGGTACTATCGGGAGTCAGATTGGACGACTAAAGAAGGTAGAATTAAATATGTTAAAATCAGGTGTGCAGGAAAGGACTCAGTGCCTGATAACGAGTCTGTCGAAAAATTTATTCAAGTGGTGACCCAATTCAGCTCCCAACACGCTCTAAATTCAAATAAGTATGTCCTTGTCCATTATACACATGGCCATAATCGGACAGGATATATGATTGTTCATTTTCTTATACGGTCAGAATCAATCTCCCTCACAGAGGTAGGTGATTAGACTTGTCAGGAGAACTTATGTGTGGTCTGTCTCTTTGCAAATAAACAAATTTGACATCATGTATGGATGGGACTCATGCAGGCGTTAAATAGATTTTCTGAAGCGGGATATACAAACAAGATTATGTTGATCATCTATGCAATTTTTTCGGTGAACAATTGCCTAGAACCTTTGTTTGTCCACAAACGCCAGAATGGAAGAGGTCACCTGATCGGGACGATGATGTAGCTTCTGGTTTGCAGGTATGTACCACAGATGCTTTCGTGCTGGAACATAATTTTTTATTACATTTTGTTCTGCGTGGAAGCATGATGGAAAATTTCGCCCTTGTACATAATATTCTGATTATATGTGTTTGCAGGACAATGATTTTCAAGCAAGCCAAATGACAAATGTTGTGGGAGCAGGAGAGATGGCAAATGCCGTGGGAGAAGAGGAGATGGAAAACGTTAAGGTACCTAGAGAAATGACAAGTGATGACATATTGGGAGATACAGTGCCATTGAATAAGATGGAGTCAATGAGGCAGTTCTGACAACAAGTTCTTATGCCGAATCACAGGTAAGATTGGGACAAACTACCTTTGGCATTATTTGATCTGATTACTTTCTTTTCAATTTTATATCCGAATTTGTGAGAATCTTAGATGCATCGACTTGGTAACCTGTTAGTTTATCATTTGTGTATGGGGAGATAATTTGTATTCCCATTTTCATCCCTTTTTCTTCAATTCTCAAGGACTATTTCCAGGATCACACCCTTAGCAGGTACATTTTAATGTTAACTTGTCGTTGTTTTTTTCTTTTTTTCTTGGTACGATGTATGATTAAGCTTTATGACATGTACGTTATTTGTCTGCTTTGGTTAATTTTATGTCTATCTCCGGTTCCACTCATGCATAGTTACTTTTTCGAGTTTTTCATTTTTATTTGTTTCTGCATGATGATTAATTACAACTCTGATTCCGTGCTTTGATCTCATTTATTGTCTTAAATTACCGCAGTTACGTGCTATAAGTACTTGTTTGGTAGAATTGCATGCAAATACGTTATCCAAGTCATCTAGATACATGATGTGGTGTCCTATTGACAATCTTCCTGTATAGGATATGCTAATGTTGTTATGCTGTTGAGTTTTCTAATGCAGGGGCAAATTACGACTCTTGAGGCAGCAGTACTATTATACCACGTGGAAAGCCGATGGAACTCGATATATGATGTTAATAACACGGGATGAATGCTATTTGATTGATAGAAAATTTGATTTTAGAAGTATTAACTTGCGATTTCCACGTGGAAACGCTAATGAGGTAGCGTGCAATTAGATTACCTTTCCACTCTTTCAGCAATTAGTAGCTCAGTGTCCATTTTTCATGATATTGATCGTTATGTGATTTTGACGGCCATTAGAATTTATTGGGTACCCTCTACCCACACATATCAAACACATTTGTGTGGGTTTGACCCGATGCTCACCCCTGGCGCCGGCTCTTTGCCGGATCTAACAGGATATAACCTGGTCGAACCGGATATGGCCTGGTCTTGGCCGGATATGGCCAGGTCTTGGCCGGGTCTAACCGGATATGGCTGGTTCTTGGCCGGGTCTAACCGGATATGGCCGGGTCTTGGCCGGGTCTAACAGGATATGGCCGATTCTTAGCCGGGTCTTGGCCGGGTCTAACCGGATATGGCCGGGTCTTGGCCGGATATGGCAGGGTCAAACCAGATATGGCTGCGTCTTGGCCGGATTTGGCCGGTTCGTGGCCGGGTCTAACCGGATATGGCCGGTTCATGGCCTGATTTAGCCAGGTCTAGCCGGGTCTTGGCCAGATATAGGCGGGTTTTGTTCGTATAATGAAGTAGTGATGTAAACACACAATTCACCAAAATAAAAATAATATTTTGGACTACACATTTGATATTTTGTTCCCACAATAAAAATAATATCTGTTATCAATAAAATGTTACTCAATGACTTATTTTCACATAAATGGTTAGAAATTTTAACCTACAGGGAACGAGGCACGATCACTTTCCTCGACTACCTTGGTTTTCAGTATCTGACATGCTTTTTTTTAGGTTGCGGCTGGAAACACTCATGACTACACCTTGCTTGATGGGGAAATGGTAATTGATATTGACCCGATCAAACATACGCAGGAAATGAGATATCTCATTTACGATATGATGGCACTCAACGGAAACTCACTTGTTTTGGTAACCCGTCACTTGTTGACTAGGCTGTACTATGTTACAAGATATAATTTATAGTTCATGATTCAGTAGTTTCTTTATAGCATGACTTTTATGTCAAGATTTTACCACGAGGTCACAAGATGCTGCGGGTCAAAATAGCTTGTTTTTAGTATGGTGCGGGTCACGCACAGACACTATTAGGGGTACTTGATCTGTTTGACCTGTGTGACCCATATGGCATGTTTCCCTTTTAGCTGTTTTTTATTTTTATTTTACCCATTTGAGATGAAATTAACCCAAACTGACCCATTTATAATAAACGGGTCAAAATTGCCACCTTGGTTAAGTGCAAAATAGGGAAGATAATTGAAGCATAGTATTGGATTGTCATTAAACAACGTTTCTCACATTGTTAGATTTTTATTTTGTGTGTGACATTTTGATAATATTTATTTACAAAGCACAAGATTAGATTGTCATTTTCCAAGTGCCTTAAGATAAGCTCGTAACACATGATCCGTGTTAATCTCAACGGACCGGTTCCTAACAAACACCCGCCTTTTACTAATATGAACTAAATTTAGAAGCATCATCCATATATCATCATGTACATAATAACATAAACTAGAACTAAGGTTAAGGAACACATTATAAACATAACGATGCTATCAAACTCTGAGGTGCATCCGGTGGATTCAGGGCGTACTAGTGAAGCCGAAGCAGAATCAAAAGAGGAGGAGAAGAAGGGTGACCATGTGGTTAAGGTAGATGTTCCAATGACCGATGAAGTAGCGCGTGTGAAGTAAATGGATCAGGTGGTGAAGGTGGATGTTCCAATAACCGATGAAGTAGCGCATGTGAAGCAATTGGATACGGGTGGTGTACTTGTGATGTGTGCAACAGCTTAATTAACTAAAGTATTGTTTGGTTTTCGATTTTGACAATGTTGTCTTCAGTCCACGTTGTAGCATATGAGTAGTATTTAGCATAGCTTCCAACAGACAACTCACTTTCTCTTTCAATAACAGAAATCCACTCTAAAAAAGGTTAAATCTAACAGAAACTCGCGACGTATTTTGGACTATCCGTCAGTTAGTTTCTATCTTACTTGCATTTGGACTTGTTTTACCGGTTTAATTTGATCTGTTTCATTAATCGGAAAAATGGCAGTAGCTACAGTTAGAATAATAAGACATCCTAAACTACAATACTCGAACATGTAATTTCAAAGTGATGTTTGATAGCTTATTGGCTCGATGCCCTTATATATGAATGTTTCAGCAAACTTTGATGAAGTTATTTTTCGACATGCTAAAATTAGTTAAACAAACTTGCTCACTTGAAATTTCGTTTATAAAGGTGGTACTATTAGATGATAGAGTTGGCCCAAGCCCGTTTGTGGGTTATGGGTCCATTAGGGTTTATGATTAGGTTTTCATGTATCTTATCATTATAAATAGTTTATCAATAAAGTCATAATACCCATGGGGTTTTAATGTTCAACATGGTATGAACATGGTATCGGAGCATGTCTGATCCTCATAACTAGATGGCTACGCTGAGCTGCCTTACTTAAACCACCCGTCAAACCTTACTCGTTACTCCTTATAGTCAAGGACTTCATGTTGACCCCGCCAAGATTGAAGCAGTTAAGAACTGGGCATCTCCCACTACACCCACAGAAGTTCGTCAATTCTTAGGACTCGTCAGCTATTACTGAAGATTCATCCAAGGTTTTTCAAAAATTGCAAAGCCTTTGACCAGATTAACCCAGAAAAACAAGAAGTATATCTGGGAAAAAGATCAAGAGACGGCTTTCCAATTGCTAAAACAAAAAATTTGTGAATCGCCAATCTTAGCATTACTAGAAGAAAACGATGACTTCGTCGTTTACTGTGATGCATCTCTTCAAGGTCTGGGAGCAGTATTAATGCAAAAAGAAAAAGTCATTGCATATGCATCTCGACAACTCTAAGCCTCTCGTAGAAAATTTACACCATCATGATCTTGAATTAGGAGCAGTCGTTATTCGCTTTTAAAATTGGCAAACACTATCTATACAGAGTGGTTCAAATGACTCTCAAAAGCCTTCAAATTTTCTTCATCAGAAAGTGTTGACAACATGAGGGCTACAGCCGTTGGCTTGAATTGCTTGAGATCTACGATTGTCGAGATTCCCAATACCCTCTGTTAAAGGGCAAATGTCGTAGCAGATGCCTTAAGCTAGAAGGAACCACTCTGAATCAGATCATTAATCATGAGCATTCACCCAAAATTACCCATACAAATCCTCGAAGCTCAAACCGAAGCAATCAAAGAAGTAAACATCAAAGCTGAAAACCTATGAGGAATGGACAAATCATTTGAAATTCGTCCTGATAGAACTTGTTGTATCAAGAAGCAAAACTGGTTACCACTCTTTTGTGGTTTGAGAGACTTGATCATGCATGAGTCTTATAAATCAAAGTATTCCATTCACCCAGGTTCTGACAAAATGTACCAAGACCTAAAGAAACTCTATTGGTGGCCTAACATGAAGTCAATCATAGCTGAATATGTTGGCAAATGTTTGACATGTTCTAGAGTTAAGGCACAATGTCAGAAGCCATCCAACTTATTGGTACAACTAGAGATTCCTATGTGGAAAAAGAAAAGAATAACAATGGACTTTGTCACAAAACTTCCCAAAACATCAAACGAACATGGCACAATTTGGGTCATTGTCGATCGCCTTACAAAATATGCACATTTCATCCCTACCCGAGAGACAGATAGTATAAAAACCCTTACAAGGTTATACATCAAAGAAATAGTCTCCTGACATGGCATGCCAATATTCATTATCTCGGATCGTGACAGTCACTTCACATCTAGATTCTGGCAATCATTACAAAGTGCCTTGGGTACTCAATTAGCATGAGTATGGCATATCATACAGTATCCGATGGACAAAGTGAATAGAACCATCCAAAACACTCGAAGACATTCTTCAAGCCTATGTATAGGCTTTTGGAAAAGGATGGGAATTACAATTACCATTGTTGGAATTCTCTTACAATCAACAATTATCTTGCTAGTATTAATGCTGCACCGTTTGAAGCACTCTTATGGTCGAAAGTGCATATCACTCTGTTGTTAGGCCGTAGTTGGATATGTTCAACTCACGGACTATGAAATAATTTCATGAAAACATTGAAAGTAGTGGCAAAATTCGACTAGCTTGCAAAGCGGCAGAGATCATTTTTTCCTATTTTTTTATATTCTTTCATATAATTAGGCAAAGAAGTTAAGCCATATAAGCGAAAGCCTTTAGAATTCCAAAGTTGGTAGAATCGTGTTATGTTAAAAGTTTAACCTCAAATGGTTTCCATTCGTTTTAGAACAAGCGAGGAAAACTCTAACCCTCGATACATTAGGTCCATTCATTATCCGTGACACGGGTTGGGTCCAGTGGCATATAAACTTGTGGTCCCAAAGAACTCACAAAAAAATTGTTCAAAATACCTTCCACGTCTTTAATTAAGAAATGATTATTCTGACGAATCTCTTCGTCATGCAAATAAAAGAGCTTCAGCTCGATGACAAACTCAACTTTGTGGAAGAACCAGTGGAAGTTATAGATCAAGAAATTAAGCAACTAAGACAAAGGTCGTTTATGCGATAGTCAAAGGTATAATGGAACTCTAAAAGTGGTACAGAATTTACTGGAGATGAATTTTCGTGCCAAAATTTCCATTCCACTCATAATTTCACATATATCTCTTCTAAGTCCAATCAAAAATCTCAGGACGAGGATTTTTGTAAGGGATGGGGGACTATAAAAAACCCACAATTTTCTATCAATGTATATATCCTATCTATTAAATTAAATGCAATGTAATATCATCTATTAAATTAGATGCTTAATATACAACCTTTTTACATGCGAAATTTTTTTGCTTTATTCCTCTTTTTGTAACGTGTTTAGTAACTAAAGTTAACGTGCTATCAAAAACTACGTTTGACATCTCTTTATATGTTTATGATATCAGTAAAACCATTCTATATTGTAAAGTCTATGCCTAAATATCATTTTTACAAACAAATTAATCCATTATAAACAACGTGATATCAAAACAGGCTTTAAACTGTTAAGTTTATATCAAACCCTAATTATATGTAATGGATACATATAGATGTTTGTTACAATGTATTTCAAGGATGTGTATATTGTATCTATAGCATAACATTTGAATACATTTTTCCCCTCTAATAAACAATGTACAAATCATTAAAACACAATGTACAAGTTCATTATGGATTGACTTCATAATTGCCGTTTTTTTCACAGTTTTCATTCTAGATTTGTACTCCTTTTTGTACAAGACACAAAACTCAATGTACAATTTTTAAACCCTAAACCTAAACCCTAAATAATTTACTAAAACCCTAATCCTTTAACCATAAATCCATAAAAGAAATACCATAAACCCTTATTTCCCTTTTAACCTTAAACTAAAAACTCTAAATTTAATCCTAAACCCTAATACTAAACTCAAAACCATAATCATAACAATAATTCCTAAACCTTATCTATCCTAAAACCATAACCTGACTCGATTAAACATCCTAAAACCCCTGAACGAGCCCTAAAAATACCCGTGACCTATTTCTCCATTTTGGACCCATTTTTAAACCAAGCACCCATCTAGAACCTCCATTGCCTCCACCATGACATCACAAAAGCAGCCTATCAGCACCTCCCATCACCACCTTTCTAAGAGACTTGGCCACAAGGTGGATTTTATTATTTGTCTACATTTTAGCGTGGCCTCCAAACTACCATTCCACATTCTTCATGGCTAGTTCTAGCTTATATTATCTAATTCTACTAGCTCTCTTACAACATCAGCTAGCTAATACACTTCATTCAAGCATTAGATGTCAAGAAAACTTGGTCCAACCAAGGGTTTTTACCCTATATTTACGAATACATTAAAAATTCACATTCATTTCATCACTCAAACTCATCTCACACACTCAATGAGTTCCTAGCCGTTCCATAGTGCAATAGAAAGATTAAGAGAAGTTCACTAAGCTCAGAATAAGCTCATAATAGTAGCCAAGAAGCAAGAAAAACGAAGCCTTGAAGTCGTTACTAGGCGTACGAACCCGAAAACCCCATTTCGACCCATTTTAGCTCAAGTAAGCCTAAGATCTTGTTCCATAAGCTTATATTCTGTACAATAATGTTCATAATACTCTTAAGATCATGTATGAACTCTTGTTTGAAGCTTTGAATCCTCAAACCCATGTGTTTTTGATAAAAACCCTAAAAATGACCCGTTTTGATTTTCTAGCTAACGAATCCTTTTTCTAAACTTTTGTTACGTTAGAACATCTTATTTTAGCTTATTCTAATAAGCTATAACCTGCAAATATCATTTGGAATCATAAAATAAGCTTGCATGGCTTTTTGGACTTGTTTTGCAAATATATTCCATGCAAGGGGTATATATCGTAACTTTCTGAAACTTATAACTAAAGGGGCTGAAAATGTCATTTTCTTAAAGTTATAACTATAAGGACCTATTTTGCCAAGTTTCAAAGTTAAAGGTTTAATATATATATACTTTTTATATAAAGGACTAAACTTGTAAAAGTTTATAAACCAAGGGTATATATTGCAAATTTTGCAAACTTATAAAATATGATATTTTTATATTAAATATAAAAATATATATAAATTATTCTAGCTTTTGAAGAAACTTAAAACTATAATGTATCACATTACTAGGGAGCTTCATGTAAGGGGTTTCATTTGGGTATACGTTTTGACGAGTTTGCTGGATTTACGATTTAAAGTGTCCTGGCTCCTCAAACGTTTACTACATGACCTCTGAATTATGATGGCCCGAACAGTGATACGATATTTCCATAATAAATCCAATCAAAATGATATTTCATTATGACATAAAACATATCCAATCAAACTAAAGACTTGACATATTACCCAGGTTGTGTGACGAAGCCGTTACTTTCATTTCATATACTTTTGCCATCAATCAGATTTCCTTGTACTGTTAAGGTGAGTTCATAGCCTCGCATTTCAATCTTTTAAATGTTTTATAAACCCGCGAGGGGGATACATGCTATAAACCATGAATGCAAGTATTTTTCTGTATGCTATCCTGATACATTATTGCCTAAGTAACTATTTTGCCATTAAGACCCCATTATCATGAACCGTTAATTACTCTACGGAGTGAGCGCGAATGTTGTGAATAGATCTATTTGGGACTGGACTCCCCGTTGGTGTACCTATACTTTCGGTAACCAATAGCACTTCATTAGAAATAACTATGCGGGTGTTTTGGCAAAGGCACCCGTTGGGGCAATTACTTGTGATTATTGATTATCCCAAGGTTTCGGTGTCATGAGCTTAAGGCAATAATACTATTTTTCATATGGGTGTATAACAACGTAACCCACTACTGAACTTGTACTCAAACTGTTTATCAAAAACCTATGAATTTCACTCAACCTTTGTGTTGACTTTTTAGCATGTTTATCTCAGGTAATTGAGCAACTTATGGCACGGAGTGGCACAGACTTAAAGATGGCTAAAACTGTTATCATTCAAACTTTATGTTTCTAGATTATGGGACCTCTCTTTTGTAAAACTCTGATATTATATTGAATGATAACTAAATTTTTCCAAAACGTCTCTTTTGAGTCGTTTTCTATGATTATGACTATTGTACTATGAAGTAATACCCCAGATTAGCTTCCGCTGCTATATTTGTCAAAATGGGGGTGTTACAGATTGGTATCAAGAGCCATGGTTATAGAGAACAAGGTTAAAACCTTGACTATAACTACTTTTCTTTTTCCATCCAAGAAAAGTCCTTCGTGCCACTAAATCTCCTGAATAGTACGTAAAGATATATAACTATTATACTATTATTTACCACTAGGTTCTTAACAAAGTGATGTCTTCTCCCAACCATCCTACTTCCGATATTGAGAATGATTTTTCCTCTAACTTTTTGGACTACACTCCAACTTCACCAGACTATTTCCCAGCCTCATCGGGAAACATCTCTCCTGATCCTTCAGATAATTTATCCAAGTATTCTTTGGCCTCACTAGCCATCTCATCTTTTCACAATGATCCATATATGCAAGCATATAATGCTGCTGCTAATGAACCACCTATCCCACCACCAGATCCCATTTCTCCACCAGCTATTTTGACTCCATCTCCGGTATTACCACCATCACTACTATTTGATCCCTGATATTTCTTTGTTCCTGAAGAATTATTACCACCTAAGAAGCAAATCCATCCCCCATCTTCTTCCTCAACTACGTTATCTAATTCATCTCGGAAGCAAGCCTGTATCCTAGTACCGCCATCTTTCTCAACTTATACTCCTACCCCACCTCAGATATATGAATTAGGAAAAAGTTCTACCAAAATGCATGTAAGACACCATGAGAAACAAATTGAAAGTATTTTGAATTACTTAGAAGAACTCTCTTTTCACTATATTGAGAAAATAGAAGAAAGACTTGTTAATGATTGGATAATCATACCAAGAGATTTTGATGAAGTAAAAACCAAACTTAAGGAAGCCCGCACACAGATACTTGAACTACAGAAGAAGCATATGGGACAGAGAGACAAGATTGCTTTTGTTCACTTTAGGATTTCTGATTTAGAAATAACCCTTGAAAATATCCAAGATCGCCATCAATTATATATGAAGAATCTAATGGGACACACTTAGTGAACTCCAAGACTACTAGATCGAAACCTTATCTTTACCACTTTTTATCTAAGGACACGTAGCATAAGTATCAACACCTGTCAGATTTTGGGATATGTAAGATATGTAAGATAAGTTATCTATAAATAAAAATTGTAATTCCCTTATACCTTACCATTTCAACATCATATATGTCATTTCTCGTTATTTCCGTCTTCGTCATCAAGAACAACATCATCAATTAGGTCAACTACACCACCACCAGATTATCCCTTCGATGAGTCTATCTTTGCAGAGTTAGACAACTCATTATGAATCATACCACGACCACTGGGAAGTGAACCAGTCCCCGAGGAATCTAATAAGTCAAATGCTTGTTTGAATGTTCATCCTGAAAATCTTAAATTCCAAAATTTTCCATTATATCCTGCAATGTAATACCAAAGGATGTGTATTACTTCGTTAGAACTTGTATCAAAATAAGAATCCATACAATATGTCAAATAATTTCAATACCACTACCTATGAAAATTTTGACAATGACTTGTGATATCATACTTATTCTGTGTTGTCTTATGTTGATAGATGCCTCCCAAAAGGACATCAACATCTGAAGCATCAGCCATGACTCATGCTGCCATCAAGAAACTAGTTGCTGACAGTGTTGCCACAGCTCTGGAAGCACAAGCTGCAACGATGGCAAGTACTAATGATCCCAATAGGAACTCTAGACCAAGAAGAACTCATGTAGCAAGGAAATGCACTTATGAGAAGTTTATGAGTTGCCAACCTTTCTACTTCAATGGTACGGAAGGAGCTGTTGGTCTCATTCACTGGTTTGAACAAACTGAATCGGTATTTTCTCGTAGCAATTGTGCCGAGAAGAACAAAGTGAAATTCGCTATTAATACACTCGTTGAGGAAGCGTTATTCTGGTAGAATTCATTTGCCGAGCCTATTGGAGTAGAAGAAGCCTATAAGATCACCTGGTCTGAATTTAAAAGACTCTTGATAAAGAAATATTGTCCCCAAACTGAGATTAAGAAAATGGAAGAAGCCATTACCATGACCCAGAAGTTAATAGAGCAGGTAATAAAACACAATTCTGTACAAGAAACCAATAACCATAAACGAAAGTTTGAGGATAGAAGGAACACCACCAATGGCAACAACAACTACCGTAACAACAACCGTAGCAATGATCACCACCAACAGCAGAATAGGAGGCAAGAAACCTTCAGGGCTTATACTGCCAACAAAGGGTATAGTGGAAACCGTCCCTTGTGTAAAAGATGCACCCTGCATCACATAGGACCTTGCACTGTCAGGTGTCAGACTTGCAACAAGGTAGGTCATCTGACCAGGAACTGCAGAAACAAAAGACCCTCGGACTACTAGATTAGATTCTAGTTATAGCTTTTGTTAGAACCTAACCACGGGATGTGTGGTATAAATAACAACACTTGTCAAATCTTGACTATGTAAAGTATAAAGGCAAGTTGTTCATGATATAATACAATTCCGTTATACCTCACTATTTCATAATACCGTTATCCAGGGTTGCACCCTGATTTTGTTAAACCAATCTTTTGAAATTTATTTTATGCCAATTAAACTTGGTAATTTCAACGTCATCATTGGTATGGATTGGTTATCCAAGTATCATGCCAAAATTCTCTATGACGAAAAAGTCGTCCACATTCCTATCGATGGTAAAACTTTGATCATCCGAGGTGACCAAAGTAAAACCCGACTAAATCTCATATCCTGTATAAAAACCGAAAGGTATATATCTAGGAGATCCGTCTTTTTCTTATCTTTCAGAATGTGTATCGATTACCGGGGGTTGAATAAACTTACTATAAAGAATCGTTACCCATGGTCAATGACTTATTCAACCAACTTCAAGATTCGAGTGTTCAACCGAAAGTAAGGGATAAAGATATTCCTAAGACTGCTTTCAGAACACGGACACTATGAATTTCAATTAATGACATTTGGTTTAACGAACGCACCTACTGTATTCATGGATCTCATGAATCGTGTGTGTAAACCATACTTGGACAAATTCGTAATAGTATTCATCGATGATATTCTCATCTACTCTCGTAACAAAAAAGAACACGCAAATCATCTGAGAATCATTTTAGAATTACTCAGAAAGGAGGAATTGTATGCCAAATTCTCCAAGTGTGATTTCTGGATCAATATCGTGCAATTAAATGTCTCATTATTCTTCTCATAATCATACCACCAAGGAAACATCTTCTACTTAACACCGCTTCGATATCATGTTTTATGCTTAAGTAGGATGATTTATAATCATCTTATTGAAATGAATTAGGACGCTTCTTTATTTGAATAAGGAAATTATAAACCACCGAACTATAAATTTATAAATTCTCAGTTACAAGGATTGGGACGCCTCTGTTTGTAAATGACAAATTATAAATGAGTGAACTTAAGTGTATGGCATTCGTACAAACAATTCTCTTTCAATCCGTTTGTACAAATAATTCTTTTTTGATCATTTAATCATTATCATTATTACCATCATACAAATAAGTCTCTAGACTTCTTTCGATTTGTAAATTGTTCACTCGATTATTTACAAACATCACTCCGGCATTCAACTAAATCTCGGGACGAGATTTCTTTTAAGGGAGGAGGACTATAACAACCCAAAATTTTCATCAATGTAATATCTACCTATTTTATTATGATTACCTTTATACGGAGAATTTTTTTGCTTTATTACATTATTTATATAGCAAACTAAACGAGCTCACACAACCTACCTATGCCATCTATATCTATGTTTATATCATGTAAACATCCTAAATATGTCAAGTCTATGCCTTAATATCATTTTTACCAAAAACGTTATTCATTTAACAACGTTATATCAAAACAAGCTTTAAACGTTAAACGTTTATATCAAAACCCTAACTATATGTAATGTATACATATAAAATCAATGTGCAAACCTTCAAACATATGTACAAGTGTACAATGCACCATATTTGAATCATATTTTCCCTCCAAGTCAATGTACAACTCATTTAAGCTCAATGTACAAGTCAATAATACCTAAAAACCTAATTAGGTCATTTAAGCTCCTAAACCATATTTAAACTTTACACCACTTTAGCACAAGGTACAAGTACTTAATTCATGACTCCTAAACCCTAATATATCCCTAATCTAAACCCTAATCCATGTTTTAAAACCCTAAACCATAAAACAAAACCCTAAACCATAAAACAAAACCCTAAACCCTAATTTCACTTAAACCTTAAAACTAAACCCTAAAACCTAAAACTAAGCCCTAAAACCTAATCCTAAACATTAAACCATAATCCTAACACTAATCCTAAACCTTAATCTATCCTAAACCCTAACACTAACTAGAAATTAAAACCCTAAACCCTAACATGAAATAAAATGAACTCGGCACCCTTTTCTTTCCTTTTTGACCCATTTTACACCCAAGCTAGCAACCAAGCACCTCAAGTACCTCTATGACATTACCAATCAAGTAACCAACTAGCTTATAAGCACCTCCATCACCTCTTTGTCTTTCTTTTCCTGTTGTGCCCACAAACACCCTTCCAATACTTCATATCTAGTTTCTAGCTTATAAGACTCATCATACTAGCCCTCAATACTCACCTCAACTAGCTTAGACACTTATCAAGCCCTTAGATGCTAAGAACACTTGGCCACCAAGTGTTTTTACCCCTATATATAGCCGAACCATACACCCCTTTCAAATTCATCCCACACATCTCATCTCATACCCTCAAATGGAATTATAGCCTTCCATAGCAGCAATAGAAGATCAAGAGAAGTCCCTAAGCTCAGAATAGTAGCCAAGAAGCAAGAAAAACAAAGCCTTGAAGTCGTTACTAGGCGTACGAACCCGAAAACCCCATTTTGACCCATTTTAGCTCAAGTAAGCCTAAGATCTTGTTCCATAAGCTTATATTTTGTACAATAATGTTCGTAATACTCTTAAGATCATGTATGAACTCTTGTTTGAAGCTTTGAATCCTCAAACCCATGTGTTTTTTATTAAAACCCTAAAAATGACCCGTTTTGATTTTCTAGCTAACGAATCCTTTTTCTAAACTTTTGTTACGTTAGAACATCTTATTTTAGCTTATTCTAATAAGCTATAACCTGCAAATATCATTTGGAATCATAAAATAAGCTTGCATGGCTTTTTGGACTTGTTTTGCAAATATATTCCATGCAAGGGGTATATATCGTAACTTTCTGAAACTTATAACTAAAGGGGCTGAAAATGTCATTTTCTTAAAGTTATAACTATAAGGACCTATTTTGCCAAGTTTCAAAGTTAAAGGTTTAATATATATATACTTTTTATATAAAGGACTAAACTTGTAAAAGTTTATAAACCAGGGTAAATAAGCAAATTTGTAAACTTATAAAATATGAAATATTTTATATAAATATAAAAATATATATTATATCTTATTTTTAGCTTTTGAAGAAACTTAAAACTATAATGAATACACAATACTAGAGATCTTTATGTAAGGGGGTTTCATTTGGGTATACGTTTTTGACAGTTTTGCCTGGAATTACGATTTAAAGTGATCTGGCTCCTCAAACTTTACTACATGAACCTCTGAATTATATGGCCCGAACAGTGAGACCTATTTCCATAATACAATCCATCTAATCAAAATGATATTTCATTATGACATAAAACATATCCAATCAAACTAAAGACTTGACATATTACCCAGGTTGTGTAACGAAACCGTTACTATTATTTCATATACTTTTGCCATCAATCAGATTTCCTTTTACTATTAAGGTGAGTTCATAGCCTCGCATTTAACTCTTTTAAATGTTTCATAAACCCGCGAGGGGGATACATGCTTAAACTATGAATGCAAGTATTTTTCTGTATGTTATCCTGATACATTATTGCCTAAGTAACTATTTTGCCATTAAGACCCCATTATCATGAACCGTTAATTACTCTACGGAGTGAGCACGAATGTTGTGAATAGATCTATTTGGGACTGGAATCCCCGTTGGTGTACCTATACTTTCGGTAACCAATAGCACTTCATTAGAAATAACTATACGGGTGTTTTGGCAAAGGCACCCGTTGGGGCAATTACTTTTGATTATTGATTATCCCAAGGTTTCGGTGTCATGAGCTTAAGGCAATAATACTGTTTTTCATATGGGTGTATAACAACGTAACCCACTACTGAACTTGTACTCGAACTGTTTATCAAAAACCTATGAATTTCACTCAACCTTTGTGTTGACTTTTTAGCATGTTTATCTCAGATAATTGAGCAACTTATGGCACGGAGTGGCACGGACATGAAGATGGCTAAAACTGTTATCATTCAAACTTTATGTTTCTAGATTATGGGACCTCTCTTTTGTAAAACTCTGATATTATATTGAATGATAACTAAATTTTTCCAAAACGTCTCTTTTGAGTCGTTTTCTATGATTATGACTATTGTACTATGAAGTAATACCCCAGATTAGCTTCCGCTGCTACATTTTTCAAAATGGGGGGTGTTACATATAATACCATGACTCTATATCTTCATAATACTATTTCATTAAATTTCTATGGCAAAACTTAGATTTTGACTTTGTTGGCTTTTACTGTACGCAAACGGTTACGGTTTAACCGACTGTCAACCAACAATTTTCTACTATGATAAATCCTTTTATTTTAAATTTCTATTTTTCTAAACGCTTAAGTTCACAATTGGTCATTTACCGGGAGATCTTTCCGCGCGCAGCGAAAAATGACACACAACATGTGCCGACACGACAGAAATTAAATCTTATGTCTAATTATCCCTAACAAATTAAAATAAACTTATTTTAATAGTTATTTCATAATTTTCTTAAAACGTTGCAAGAACGCGAATTTACGAGTCTACGACCGGCTTTAACGGAACAAGAAGAAAGACTACATAAAAATTTAAACTTTCAAAACATGAGATACCCCTTTTGTGCTTGTACCCTAACCGGTCCCAAGGAGACAAGAGGCCAAGAATAATGGAGCTCTTGGTCCTTGATTTTGTCTCATCATTTCCATTTCAAAAACACACACTACATCACCTGAAACACATAGCAAAATCTATCTATCCGTTGGCACCCTTTGTAGTCGCTTTCTGGCAATACACCAAGCATAAATCGGATTTGGTTTATCCTTTACATAGCTGTTGGCTCTGGATAGTCAACTCTTTATTTAAAAAATATGGTGAGTTAATTACCATACAGTTTTTGTTTAAACTGTTCAACCAATCAATAGAATTTGATTTGTCTTTATCAAATACCGTTTGGCTTTTGGACTTAGCCAATGCTTCTTGCCATAACATGGTTGCATTGGTAAACCTTTAGTTTTTAGAAACTAACAGCTAATTCATCCAAGTTTTTGAGTAGTCTTTACCAAGAACTGTTTGATCCTAGCTAGCCAAACTTTCACCATGAAGGGGGGCAAGGTGAGTTGAAAAACTCCTACAATCTTTGGTTATATTGTCAACAGAATGGATTTGAGAAGTCTTTACCATAAGCCGTTTTGCTTTTATGGACTACTTGCCAGTTCTTAGCATAATTTAAGCATGATGACACCTGATGTACCATTTGTTGTGTGGTGGTTAGCCAACACTCAAACCCTTCTCAATTCCATTTACATCATCATTCTTCATCAATCTGTTGCTTAATAAATCTGATCAAATCTAGGGCATCAGTACTTTCTCTTTCAACTTCTAATCCAAGATCAAGCATCCTTTGCAATAAATCCTTGGAAAGAGGATACCTTCTTTCAACTAACATATGGATGACTATCCCATCTTCAAGTTCTAGTATGTAAACTCCACAAGCTTCATACAGTCTCCAAGTGACAATCTTCCAATCTTGTTGATCATCCTAGAAATCACTTTGATCATTTCCTTCTGTTGAGGATTCCATCATTATCTTCAAATCTCCCCAAAGAATCAACTCAATTCCTTCTAGTATAATTTCTGAGTACTGCTCCATCATTAAGTTATACAAGTGAAATAAGTCTTGCCTATCAAATATATGAAGTACCTCCATGAGATAGTTAAATGCTTTGAGGTTCCCATTGGCTCTATATATAACAAGATAGTCCCCATCTGGTGATGATACCTTGTTTAACCTAGCAATAAATGATTTCTTCTTCATTATTTCACTATCTATGGTACCTTCAAATGTAACAATCTTTAGGCATTTCCTATGTTCATCTTCACTGTCAACATCTGTCTGTTGTCTTGGCTTTTTCCTTGCAATCATTTTTATATGACCACCCTTCCTTTTCTTTGTACCCTACTTTGTCACATCTACCTTAGCAGGTACCTTATCTGTGTCTTCTTTCTTTGGAGTTTCTTCAACAACCCTCTTCTTTAAACTCTTCTGTTCAGGGTCTTTTGCTCCTTTATTCATCTCCTTAATCTTTCTTTCATCCTCAGTGGAACCAACAGCAATGAAACTTTCATCAAACCTTTTCACTTTCTCATATAGAGCTTGAATTTCTTCAAAAGTTTTGTTCTTTAGGTCTGAGTGTTTCTTATTTCCAACATGTTTCAAATAAGTCATCATCTGATTCCTAAGCTGAGTTCTTGTAGGAGGTTTATTCCTTATTGCAATAGCTCTTTGTTCTGCAAGAAACCTTCTTTGAGCTGCAATTATATCATGAAGGAATTTTGCTCTTTCTTCCATAGTGAACTGCTCTCTCTCTTCATCTTGAAGTCATAGAGCTAGAAGTCTATTAGCTTTAATTCTTGAATTGATAAAGTCATATCTTTTAAAGTGAGCCTTCTTTAGCTTCTTACCTCAGCTAGCTTTTTAACCTTATTCTTTTGCTTCATAATCTTCTTGTTACCTTCCTAGCCATCTTCTTCATCACTAGCAAGTTGCTTAAACTTCTTTTCAGCTTCAGGAATAACTTCAGATTCAGTATCAGACTCATCTTCCTCTTTAATTTTCTTTTTCCCTTTATCTTTTGGATCAATCTTTGGAAGAGGCTTTAATGTCAATAATGATCTGGTTGAATTAGGCCTAGGTCTCTCAGCATTCTCTACATCCTTTAATTCAACTCCTTTCTCCTTTTCTCTTGAAACTGCTTTGGCTTGGCTCAAGTTGAGAAGAACTTGAGCAATAGTTTCATCATCTCCAAAAGTTGTAAGAGTAGGTGTTCCTTCAGTATGATCATCAGTACTTTTAGCTTGATCATCAGTACTATCTTTCTCCTTGTCGGTACTAACTTTGGATCCGTCAGTACTAACTATTGGTCTGTCAGTACTAACTTTTTCCTTGTAAGTACTAACCTTTTGTTGAGCAGTACTAAGTACATCTTTAGTACTAAGTACATCTTCAGCATTCTCCTTCTCTTCATCCACTACATCTCTTGTCCTCCCCGCATCTTGAGCATCCTCAGTCTCCATATAATCCAATGTATCTTCAGGCATCTCATCAAATAATGGATCTTTATGGACTGATGGTTCAGCTTTGGCAGACTTCCTCCCTTGTTTAGATACATACTCCTTTTGCATCTAGTTTTTCTTTAAGGATCTCTTCCCTGCCAATCTTTGCTTCAATGAGACACTTTTCATCCATGCTCTGTGGTGTGTAATAACAGGTTTGGCTTGCTTCTTGAGCTTCTTGATATGTGCCTTCAGGTGTAAATTTCCTTGGCTTGATCTGAAACATGTGTACACAAAGAGAGACAAAGATCATAGACACTTTGGAGTGTCATGTCACCCTCATCCCCTGAAAGGGATTTATCACTGGATGACTGACCTCCATGATTCCTACCAAAACTTCCTGGAAGAGAATCAGGAATAGTAGTAGAAGGTGAAGGTCTAAGGGATGGGTCAGACTGAGGGTCAACAGTTGCTTCACTTGGGTGAGGAGGAGAGGGTGTAGGTTGTGCTTCAGATGGTCTTTCTGAAGGGGCACCCTCATCCTCAGTTGGTTGTACCAACATAGAAGTAAATAAAGGTGTGACTTTCCCTGAAAAATGTTTACCCTTTTTAACCATAAAGGAAAAAACTTTACTTGTTAAAGCATTTACAGGAAAATGATCTAAAGGAACAGGTACATTCTCTAGCTGTTTATCTAAAAAGATTGAAATGAAACGTGGGTACATTACAAACTTCTTCTTTGCATCTAAATGTCTAAGCATACCATCAAAAATTAATTTTGAAAAATTATATTTTTGATTAGAATGACAGCAATGGCAATGTTAGTGGGAATTTGATCCCAAGAGGTGCTTTTGGAACTAATACAATGATTCATTGTATGAAAGAGAAACCTCCATTAGGGTGAAAACAAAGCTTTGTTAAATGTTAACACTGTTAAATCCCCCTCATACCCCATAAGCTGTATAGCATCAAATATAGCCTGATTAGGGAGTGAGTCTATCCCATTAGCATCATCAAAAAGAAGATCACTTCTTATTGATGCTTCAGAGATAGACACAGGCTTGCCAGCTACTTTGGTAGTAATGTGCCTAACATTGTTGATTATTTTGGACTTAGCAGACGTACAAAACTGTTCAACAAGTACAGTAGAAACTACTGGATTTACAGTGAGAGCATGATGAATGGAACTGCGCGTAAGAAAATCAATGATCTCATGAAACTCGGCATTCCCATCAGTCTTCTCTAAATATGCGACCATATTGTGCTTAGGGCACGATTCAAGAACAACCATTATATTCGAATAAGTGATCGTCGGTGAGAGAGAGATTAGGGCTTGTATAAACGAAAGTAGCTGAGAGTGATTACGTAAGTTAACTGTGCAATTGAGATGGGTTTATATAGGTTTAGGAAACCTAATTTCAAGGAAACCGTTTCAATTTACACTTTGTACCCTTGGCGGTATTTTTCTTCAATGTCTCTATAGCGGTACTAACTTTGGAATGATATACTGGATTCTTTACAATGCAGATTGCGCTTTCATTATCAATGTAGATCTTTGTGTTCATGAAATTGAACCCATAGTCTAACATTTGATTTTGAATCCATAAAACTTGCCCACAACAGCTTGCATCAGCAACATATTCTGCCTCTGTAGTAGAAGTAGCCACAATGGTCTGTTTTTTGCATTGCCAAGAAATGAGTCTCCTGCCAAGAAATTGACAACCTCCTGTTGTGGATTTCCTGTCAAGATTTACTCCAGCATAGTCACTATCTGAGTAGGCTTCCTGGTCAAATGAGGACACTCTAGGATACCAAAGGCCCAGTTTGGGTTTGCCCTTTAGATACCTAAAAATTCTCTTGACAGCACTTAGATGGGAGGACTTTGGAGTGACCTGAAACCTAGAACAAGCACAGACTGTAAATATAATATCAGGCCTAGAAGCAATCAAGTACATTAAAGAACTAATCATGGACCTATAAAGATGGACATCCACATCACTGGCTCCCTCATCCTTGACTAAAGGCTTCTGAATCTCAATTGGTGTACTAGCAGTCTTAACATTGACAAAGTCAAACTTCTTCAGGATTTCTGCAACATATTTATCCTGACTTATAAAGATACCATCTGCCTTCTGTTTGAGTTGTAATCTAAATCTACTCTTCATTAATGCCTCAAATTCATCACACCAAGATTTCTTTGTAGAACCAAAGATGATATCATCAACATAAACTTGAACTAGTATGATATCATGTTTGTCCTTCTTTATGAAAAGAGTCTTTTCAATGGTTCCTCTTCTGTATCTATTCTTCAACAAGAAAGTAGATAAAGTAGCATACCAGGCTCTGGGAGCTTGATGTAACCCATTATTGTCGAATGACTAATCGTCGGTGAGAGAGATTAGGGCTTGTATAAACGAAAGTATTTGAGAGTGATTACGTAAGTGAACTGTGCAATTGAGATGGGTTTATATAGGTTTAGGAAACCTAACTTCAAGGAAACCGTTTCAATTTACACTTTATACCCTTGGCGGTATTTTTCTTCAACGTCTCTATAGCGGTACTAACTTTGCCCATCGGTACTAACTCTGCACTGTCGGTACTAACTGTTGCCAACCAAAGAATGAACAATTTAGGTAACATCAGTGCTTCAGTACCATCTAAAGCTCTTCCCAATGACTCTCTAAATCCCAATGAACTTCTTGAAATGCATCACTTATGGTTAAAATGTTTCTTCACACTGAACACTTCATACAAACTGTACAACACATCATATTGCCTCCCTTTAACTAATGCAGCTTATGGATTTATCATCCCAATAGAAACAACCAAGAACTGGAACCTGCTAACATCAAATGCCTTGGTTAGAAGATCAGCTACATTGTCATCAGTGTGGATTTTAAGCACCTGGATAAGTTTCTTCTCATAAGCATCCCTTATGAAGTGGTGCCTAATAGCAATATGCTTTGTTTTGGAATGATATACTGGATTCTTTACAATGCATATTGTGCTTTCATTATCAATGTAGATCTTTGTGTTCATGAAATTGAACCCATAGTCTAACATTTGATTTTGAATCCACAAAACTTGCCCACAACAGCTTGCAGCAGCAACATATTCTGCCTCTGTAGTAGAAGTAGCCACAATGGTCTGCTTTTTGCATTGCCAAGAAATAAGTCTCCTGCCAAGAAATTGACAACCTCCTGTTGTGGATTTCCTGTCAAGATTTGCTCCAGCATAGTCACTATCTGAGTAGGCTTCCAGGTCAAATGAGGACACTCTAGGATACCAAAGGCCCAGTTTGGGTTTGCCCTTTAGATACCTAAAAATTCTCTTGACAGCACTTAGATGGGAGGTCTTTGGAGTGACCTGAAACCTAGAACAAGCACAGACTGCAAACATAATATCAGGCCTAGAAGCAGTCAAGTACATTAAGGAACCAATCATGGATCTATAAAGATGGACATCCACATCACTGGCTTCCTCATCCTTGACTAAAGGCTTCTGGGTCTCAATTGGTGTACTAGCAGTCTTAACATTGACAAAGTCAAACTTCTTCAGGATTTCTGCAACATATTTATCCTGACTTATAAAGATACCATCTGCTTTCTGTTTGACTTGTAATCCAAGAAAGAAAGTGAGCTCTCCCATAGAACTCATCTGAAATCTACTCTTCATTAATGCCTCAAATTCATCACACCAAGATTTCTTTGTAGAACCAAAGATGATATCATCCACATAAACTTGTACTAAGATGATGTCATGTTTGTCCTTCTTAAGGAAAAGAGTCTTGTCAATAGTTCCTCTTCTGTATCCATTCTTTAACAAGAAAGTAGATAAAGTAGCATACCAGGCTCTGGGAGCTTGGTGTAACCCATAGAGAGCTTTCACCACTTTGTAAACCTTCTGAGGATATTTAGGATCTAGAAAACCTGGTGGTTGAGACACATAGACCTCCTCATCAATTTTGCCATAAAGGAAGGCACTTTTCACATCCATTTGATAAACTATGAAGCCCATGTAAGAGGCAAAGGCTAAAAAGATCCTAATGGCTTCAATCCTTGCCACAGGAGCAAAAACCTCATCATAGTATATCCCTTCCTCTTGCCTATGTCCCTGAGCAACTAACCTTGCTTTATTCAGAACCACAACTCCTTTCTCATCCTTCTTATTTCTGTAAACCCATTTGGTTCCAATTGCCTTCTTCTCATAAGGAAAATCCACAAGGATCCATACTTTCTGAATCTTGAATTGCAGCAGTTCTTCCTGCATAGCATCAACCCAACTTTCATCTTCAAGTGCTTCTAAAATCTTCTTGGGTTCATTTTGAGACAAGAAACAAGCAAATAAACAATGCTGGAAGTCCTTATGATTATTTCTCCTTTGCTTTTGAACATAGCTAACAAAAGCATGGGCTCCAGAACTTTTATTCACTTTACTTCTTGTTTGAACTACTGAGTTTGGATCTCCAAGAATAAAAGCTGAAGGATGAAAAGAGTTAATCCTTGATGTGGGAATAAGACTAACATTCACAACAGTTTCCAAGTTTGTGAAGTCAGCCACTGCACCCTTATCATCATAAGATGAATTAGTAAAAATATCATCAGTAGGATTTTGATAAATGTCCTCAAGTGGAGGTATTTCTGAATCATCTTGATCAGGATTGGTTGGATCAGAAGGACTGGCAGTACTAACTGGTGTGCTAACAGTATTAACTATGTTAGTACTGCTAGCTTTAGCTGGTGTGCTAACAGTATTAACTAAGTTAGTACTGCTAGCTTTAGCAACTCCTGTTTGTATAAGCAAATTCTCAGTTTCTTATGCAAATCCCTTTCTGAGAGCTTCAGCTGCATCATAAGCATCCTTTTCTTGCCTCTTAAGTCTTTCAAGTTCATCTAAAAAGACTTGTTCTTCCTTATCCACTAGTTTCTCATATGTCTTTAAATCAGGATTGATTGTTGAAGAATAAGAAGACTATATTGGCAGTACAAAGCAGTCTTGAGCAGATTCATCCTCTTTTTCAGAATCCCCTGCATCAATAATGTCTTCTGTACCTGCATTGTGATTAGCTTCTTGTTGACCTGCATGTTTGTTAGCTTGATTCTCTGATCTAATAGGTTGATAATTCATAGAGCCATTTAAATAATCAAGATCAAAAAACAAGTGTGAGTCCTTGCTTCCCTGCAATTTGGTTTATTCTCTAAAAAAGGTGATGTCAGGTTTTTCTTCAACTCTCTGGTTTCTAAATTATATACCCTAAAAGCCTTGCTTTGTAGAAAACCAACTAAAACCCTTATCTGATTTCCAAGCAAACTGCCCAGGTGGTCAATGGTAATTTTCAAGATGGTCAATGGCACCCTAAAGGTCTTATATAACTTAAATTGGTATTTTACCAGTAAAAACGTTCATAAGGTGTCTTATTATGAGGCTTGGTCACTAATACCCTATTAAGAACATAAACAAGCAGTACTAACTGCTTCAGCCCAAAAAGTGTTAGGTAAAAATGAATCTGCTAGCATAGTTCTAGCAGCCTCAATAAGGGTCCTAGCATCTTTCTTATCAGCAACTCATTTATTGTGGAGTTCTGGCATTAACTAGTATTCCCTCATAGATCCCTTTGACCCGCTCAGAATTCAATTAACAGCATTGTTCTTAAATTTTGTTGTACCATATCACAATCAAATAGTTTTAAAACTTTTTGATTTAATTGGTTCTCAATTTGTCTTATGAAGTCCTTAAGGATTCCACTAGTTTCATCCTTAGTTCTTAAGAAAAACACCCAACTAAACCTGCTAAAATCATTAGTGATTACTAGGCAATAAGTCTTATGGTTTAGACTCCTGACAGATGTAGGTCCAAACAAATCCATATGAAGAAGTTGTAAGGAGTGGCTAATAGAGTTCACTGATTTGGCCTACAGGAGCCTTTTGTGTTGCCCTATTTCCTTTCGGACAAGCAACACAAGTGTTGTCCCATTTTGAAAAATCCTATTGAAGGTAAAACCTCTTACAAGGTTTCCCTTTTACAAGTTTGTTTAAGTTTTTGAAGTTAACATGACCCAACCTCCTGTGCCATTTGTTTAGATTGCATCATTGTTTGCCTTGCAATTAAATAAGCTAATCCTCCTGAAGGAACAATGTTTCTTAAATTGAAAACTGACATTTTCGTTTTGTCTGGGGATTTTAAGTAATTACTGATTTTCAACAGTAACTTTAAATCATAA
This sequence comes from Tanacetum coccineum, assembly GCA_026074375.1. NCBI lineage: Eukaryota > Viridiplantae > Streptophyta > Magnoliopsida > Asterales > Asteraceae > Tanacetum > Tanacetum coccineum. The sequence continues at coordinate 23,878 of BQNB010022857.1, read as the reverse complement.
GGACAAAACAATACATTCAGAGTCCAGTAAAACAGAACCTTGTTCTTTTTGTCACATATTTGTGACACAAAAAAGAGATTGAAATGCTGAAGTTCTTTTACAAAGCACACATCCTCAAAATCTAACTTTCTAGTTTTTATTTTACCTTTACCAGTGATGTAACCTTTACTACCTCCAAAAGCAACATGGTCACCATTAAAGTCCTTGCAATCAGCAAGGTAGGCCTTGTTACTAGTCATATGTGCACACTAGAACATCCTCTATTTAATAATTCCTTTATTCTGTAAAGCTCTATGTGATAATCTTGCACATCAAATAAAAGAATATAAGATCCTCATAGGACCTCAAGCCGTTTGGGCTTGAGTCCATGCTAGTGGATCTTTTAAAGTGAAACAATTTCAAAGACAAGGATCCACCTAATATGTATTTGAGACATGTGCCATTGTATCTTTATGTCTCCAATTACAACCCTGCTGAGGCTTAACATCATTTCCCTTTTTTCCCCCAACACACTAACTGCATTTACCTTAGCAGTATTAATTTTTTGTTTTGAAAAATTTGTGCTAAGTACTGTTGTCTTTTTGAAAGGAGCCTTGAGAATAATGAATGAGATTTTTGGTGCAAAACATTTGCTAGGTCTAACTTTATCTAATCACAATGGGCCTAACTGTATTAACTTTCATAGCAGTATTTTTATTACTAACGCCATGTCTGTTAAAACATATGCCTAGCAGTACTAACATTTTTAGTACCGCTAGCTCTAGCAGTATTAACTGGAATTTTGCCAGTTCTAGTTAGTACTGCGCTAGCAGTAACAAATTGGTTTTGTTTATTTTCCTCTTTGCACATTGTTCCCAAATTGGCCTTATCCTCCCTTTGACCATAGTTCCCTATTCAACCCTTGGTATAACTCAGCCTTTTTTAGCATCCTCTTCTCATTGAAATCACAATCTCTATTAGATTATTAAGACTTCCACATACAAAACTGATCTCTTTCAAGTAAACCCATACCAATCTCTATCTTGTCATGTTTAGGTCTATGGTGAGAACGATTCTTAAACATTTTCCCTAGGAAGTTTTTACTTGTTGGTTAGCAAAACTAAGGTGTTTAGCCTGTTCTTTTTGTTTGTATTGACACTATACTCATCTTCAAACTATCTTTGATCATACTCCTCAATGATAGGAGCATTAGACCAGACCATAGGATGACAATCTACATAGATTCATTGACAACTGTTTACATACACTAGATTTAGAAGAGGGTTCTGTACTAATTTTAGATTCACAAGTACAAATTCACATTGTTTGGGATTCAGATTCATATGTTAGTATGTATTTGGACATATGTAATTTATGAGTAATCTACTTCATATCAGGGTCCAGAGGGCAAATATAACCGTGCATTGGTGGAGGGTACAACTTGCATTCCTTCCTGCTGTAACAAATCTATCATACAAAGGTTATTTTTTTTTTCCAACTCACTCTCCTTAGATCATAAAACACTTGTAAAACCTTCATTTTATAGCTCAAAATACCATCATATCTGTGATCCCCATACCCAAGCCCAAATTTATCATTAGCACTCATTTAGGTATTAACCAATTTACCAAGATTTTTTGAGGAGTTATGCCATTTTTCTACTTTAGCTTTTAAATCTTCCTTTTCTTTTTGAGCTTCTGCCAACAATTTCTTATGGTATGTTAAAACATCTGTTTTATCATCTAAATCTATCTTCATAAATTTTATCTTTTGTCATACCAAAGTTTACCTTGTTGATAATCAAACTAACTGTGCTTCAACTTTCTTAAGACCTTGAGAATATGCCTTTATTTCTATGCTTGCATCACTAAGTTGTTCTCTCTGATCATCATACAGTTTTTTAAGGTTAGCATAAGACTCTTTACACTTATTTGAACAGAAAGTTACCTCTGTGTCTGATTCTGAGCTGTTGCAAGCCATCAAAGCATAATCTTCATCTTCTTCAGAATGACTGGTCCAATCTACACCTTCTCCATCAATGGTCACCAATGCTTTAGAGTCCTCCTTCTTTCCAGTTCTGCTCCCATCCTTATTTCCAGAGTTCCATGCATCCCTCCTCCTATTATCTTGATTTCCCTTGATTCTACACTCTCTAGCAAAATGCCCTGTCTTGTGGCAATTGTAGCATTCCACTTTGGTTTTATCAAAGCCAACTGGTTCTTTTGCATCAAACTGTAGCTTTCTACCAGTCTTTTTGTAAAACTTTTTCATTCTCATTGAGATCATGGCCACTTGCCACTTCAAGTCCATTTCTTCAAGGTCATATTCATCAAGCTGTTCTAAGTCCTCATGATCCAGTTGAGGACAACTTGATTGATTAGCAAGCAAGGAGTATGATGATGTTTGTTCATACTGTGGATTTTGACCAGAAGTATTGGAAACACTATAAGCGGTACTAACATCATTAGTACTGTTGGTGTTCTCAGAGACAAATGCTACATTTTGCGAGCTAGAAGATGATGCAGTAGAGCCTTTTACATCATTCTCAAAGACTCTTAGATTATTGTACAGATCATCAAAACTGAGACTGTCCACTCCTGGTTTGGTCCTCATAATTAAGGAAACTTGTGACCAGGCAGAAGGTAGAGATCTTAGGAATTTTTGATTTGCATCCTCAGTGGATACACCTGCTCCATGAATCTCTAATTGACTCAGAAGACTTTGGAACCTGTCATAGCCTTTGTGAAGCCCTTCTGAGTTGGATACAGAGAATCCTTCAAACTGTTGCTTCAAGATATACTTCTGCATCTTCTTGGATTCGTCATTTCCACCAAATCTAGATTTGATGGCATCCCACATCTCTTTTGCATCAGTCATCTTATGAAATTTAGCAAGATGATCTTCTGGTAGAGCCATAAGCAAAGTGGTCCTTGCTTTTCTCTCTCTTTCTCTGGCTACAATTTCTTTTGCAGTTCTTGGAGGCAAAACCTTAATTTGTCCTTGTGTATCTGTAGTGATTGATATAGGACCATTCCTATTTTGTATAACCTCCCAGATTGGATAGTCTGTATGGGCCAAATAATGTTCCATTTTCATGGCCCATATATCATATTCTCCCTTTTTGAGAATAGGAAGTTTGATGGTTGATACTGTATGAGGAGTTTGTTGTGTTGGTGTTTGTGATGTTGATGGTGGTGGTGGTGGTAGTGGAGGAATTTCATCTTGTGAACCAGACATGATTAGATTTGTAGGATGGAGATGTATTACTGGATTTGTTTGTTCTTCTTACTCAGAGTTTCTCACAGGCTTTGATACCACTTGTGAGTCTCAAACTGAATAGATCTCTGCAGCCTGTTAAGGATGATAGCCAAGATGTATAAATACAATCTGACTATACATAAACAATGGCTATGAATACTATGTGTTAATGCGGAATCTTAACACAAGTACTAAGAAGAAAAATGAAAAACTAAATAATACTTTCTATTAATCTGTTTTGAGTGAATACAGATTACTAACTATGAGATATGATTTGTATGAGATGTATTGAGCTCTTCCCTCTAACTATGCCAAGAGGGATCCTTTTATAAACCAATGATAAACCCTAACAGGCTTACAAAACGCGTAAAAGATAATACATATCTTTTCCTAAAATATCTCATACATATCTCTCAAACGGTACTAACTAATTTTATACTAACGGTACTAACTAACTGATCAGTACTTAACATTTTGTACTATCAGTACTAACTATAACTATCAGTACTAACTATTAATACTGTCAGTACTAAGTTAGGAAAACATAATTCCCAACAGCTAGTACCAGCATAACTTTGTCCTTGTCTCCCTTAAACTTATTACATAGTAACCCTGTCCTCTTGAATAGTGGCATGGTTTCTCAGATTAGAGGAAGTTCTAAGTTGATTGTTGGTTGAAGGGAACCTTGAAGAAGCTACAGCTGTCAGGAAAGCCATTGCCTTATTAAGACAGGCAATTAGATCATCTCCTTGAATAAACACAAGAACAGCAAGACCTGAGTCCATTTGAGGGAACTCAATCATTGGTTGTGTTGAAGATTAAGGTGAGTTGTAAGCAATTAGTGGAACAGATGAGGTATGATGATCCATATGAGACTAATATTGTTGTGATGGTAGAACGGATAAATGACTGATTTGTAGTTGTGATAGATGAGGTGGTGGATACATTGGTGAGTATGATTGAGGAGAGTGAACTTGTGGAATCATGGTATTTGTTTTGTTGAGGAAACTGTGTGGAATTGTATTAAGAGTGATAGTTGTTAAGTTGAGACGGTGATTGATTGTAGTTAGTAACAAATGCAAGAGGATCTTGGTATCATTCACGCATCAAGCGAGTTTCATTTGCATGTGCCTCAAGTTGTTCGAGATATGAGTATAATTAATCATAGTTTGCAGTATGCAAATCTCTAGCCAACTTCACGTTCGTCACAAACTTGCTCCATTCTGGTGGTAGACTGTTCAGAAACTTTGTATTCACTTGGACTGGTCTCATTGACATATTGATAACATTCATGTTATTGATTAGTTGAGCAAATCTCCAGTAGTACTGATATAGTTTTTCACCCTTCACAAATTAAAATTTATCAAACTCGTCATACAATTTACATTCCTTTTCTTGTAATGACAATTTTGTGCCTTTCATAAGAAGCTTAACTTTGTCACATATCTCTTTGGAAACTTTATGATGATTTACAATGGCATACACATCCGGTGGAAGACCTTGAAGAATGATGTTTGTAGCTTTAAGATCACAGTCAGCTTGGAGTTTCTCTGCAACTGAAAATTCTTCATACCTTTTTGTCCTAGTAGTGTTATCCTCTTCAAAAACAGTAGGCCAAACAAGTGGACCATTTTGAACTGAGTTATTAATCATTCTCCTGTTCTCCTGATTTTCTATGTATAGTTCCATACGACTCTTCCAAAAGTCATACAAAGATTTTTCCAACATGGGAGGACGGTTGTCCGCACCTGCAATAATCATAAATTCTACTAATGTTGTCATTTTAAATTGATTGATTAAATGAGAAAATATAACTTTTTGATCGTTCAGTGATTAAAGATTACTGTGTTAAATTGTTGTTTGTTTTAAGTGAATGAGTCTTTAAGATTACACGGGATTTTTCAATTCTTGATAAAACCGAGAAAATACTTAAATACTTCACAGGATTTTACAAATCACAGAAAAACCGTATAAATATCCTTTGAAGAAGTGTATAAATCTCCTAGTCAAAATGGTATAAATCTCCCAAGGTAAGTGTATAAATCACTCAAGTGTAATGTATAAATCACCCTAGAAAATTCTGGTATAAATCTTCGGATTCAAATAATACGTATAAATCGTCAGATTTAAGAGATGTATAAATCGCCGAATACCAGATGTATAAATCGTCGGGTTTAAGATAAGTATAAATCGCCGTATACAGTAACGTATAAATTGCCTGATTTAAAACACGTATAAATCGCCGAATACAAGAACGTATAAATCGCCGGATTTAAAACACGTATAAATCGCCGAATACAAAACGTATAAATCGCCGAATTCCAAAACGTATAAATCGGCGTAACCAAAACGAATAAACCGCCGTATTCAAAAAGAAAACACCACTTTTTCAAATCACTTAAAGACACAATTTTTGACGTTTTTGATTGATTTTTCTTGTATTTATTGCTATTCTAAGACTAGTAGAACCTTAAAAATACAAACTTTATGGTTTTTAACACAAAAAATTTGAAATCAAGATTCTTGGTACAAAAAACCTATTCGAACCAAAAAGACTCTAAAAAGATGAATTTTTTTGTGTTTTTCAAATATTTTCTTGTACAACTAACCTATACTAAGATAAACAAAGAAGAAAGTTGAGAGCTTTATGGTTTTAGAACATACAAAAAAAGTAAACGCTTCCTTGTTTGGTTCGAATAAACAAGAAGAAAACAACTAATAAACGCACAGAAGACCTACTAAATCACCCTATCTCTCTTGATATCAATTGTAGAATACATGTAATATCTAAACTTACAATCAAGTGAAAAAGAACTAGAGAGAGAAAGTGGAAGGATGAACACTTTTAGAGAGGGAAAGGAAGAGAGAATATTAGCTTGAATGAAATGAAAAGTAAACAACCAACCCCCTCTCCAAGCTATGGAGAGGGTACTTATACTATGACATTGGCCGGCCATGGGCTCTATATGGGCTTTCCATAGGCCTAGGGCCTTTATACCTTACTAAGGTTCCAACAACTATATTATACCTACGAGCTACGTATTTTAGGTGTGACCGAGTCTTTTCTTGATTCCTAACACAACCTTTTCTACATCGTAGGTCCACCTCATATTCATTATACCAAATACTAATTATTCAATTTCCCACAATCACTTATATTAACAATCTTAATCAAACTAGGTCATAGTCACACAACTAAAAATTTACTTAATTCACATGGAATTACTTTCTTCAAAAACTGGCAACTTCTTCCCAACTTCTTAACAAGTACCTTCTACGGTACTAACAATTCACTTTTATACATCACCTAAGCAACTTCCTCTTTTAAATTTCGGGAATTACCTACCCGATTATCTTCTCAACTTAACACACGAACTTCATTCTAGGCATCTAACTTAAGGTTTAACACACAACCTTAACGTCGTTATAACTTTTTGATCACGTCTACTCTCATTTCTTATGACGTCTAACTCATTTTAGTTCTCATTTTCTATTTCTTTACCCGTACTCATGCGTCGGATACACATAAGCCCACTTATTTATAATTTGTTGTTTACATTAAGAGGCGTCCCAATCTATGTAAATAAAAAGTTATAAATATATGGTTCGGCGATTTACAATTTCTTTATTTAAATGAAGAGGCATCCCAATTCATTTAAATAAGGAGATTATAAATCATCCTACTTAAGCATTTCCGACACAACACTCATACCCGCCTAACACTTATATCTTTTCTTTCATTGATCCATTGTCAATGATTTTCCATCTCTATTTTATATTTTGTAGACTTGGATCCATCATCATCATTACTTATACTTCCCCGCAGGGTTTGCGAACTTACTATTTGTGAACTTATCGTTCATGGCATCTCACAATGCCCTTACCATTTACTTACACCTTTTGAACTTATCGTTCTTACACCACTTGAACTTATCGTTCTTAAACCTACCATTCATACACCATCCGAACTTATTGTTCGTGAACTTATCGTTCGTAAACTTATCGTTTTTGCATTTCACAATGCCTTTATCACTTTCTTACACCATTCGAACTTATCGTTTTTGACATTTCGCAATGCCTTTATGTTCTCAATGTTGGATCCAAGCTATTATAATCTTATCATTCCTATACTCTTATCATTCGTATACTTTGATCAAGTACTTTTATTATTTGTATGCATTTTACCCTCAATAAGGGGACATGCTTATATCACTTTTTTATTCGCCTTTCATTTTTATACGCATAGTTTAGCCACTACACATTTTAAATGTATCACATGACTCTATTCGAGTTTCGATTCATCTTAATGCATTTTACTTCTTTTATAATTTTTAACATATCACACATTCACCATGTGTTTCAGTACATATACATAAGCATATGTTGCTAATGTACTTCTACCATTCCTTACTTATCATACATTCCAAACTATGTGCTTTAATCAAGCATTCAATCCTCCTTACATCTTTATCATTTCAAGTTAAATCTATGCATTTTCATGCATTTACATAATCCATATAATTCTATGTATCATGCTACCAAACACATTCTCATTTTACTTATACGTATAATAAACAACTAAGGACTTAACGTCACATATACTCACATATTAATACTTAACACCTTTCCGATAATTGCTAAAAGATTCTTATTCTCATTCAAGTCATATAGTCTATGGCTCATATATCACCTCATACAATCTATTCATGTCTAAGCATCAATCTTAGCCGCAAGTACTAGACCACCTTATAACCAAGGTCACTTTTCGCATTACATTATACTTACGGAAACGAATCTACGAGTGGTCTAAGTTTAGGCAACCTATCATAGAAACCTACTTCACTTAGACTAAAGCTCTGATACCAAGTTGAAACGTCCCTTTCCTGACTCCAAAATTAACCAAAAATTTAAAACTTTGCTCAAACGCATGATCAGGAATGAGCTCGTGTCACTCCTTGATAAACTGACATAAATATATTACAATTCAACCATTGAAAGTAACATTAACATAAAATAGACTCAAATACCTTTCCAACGGTATAAGACACGATTTCTAACTCCTTACGGTTTAGTATTTATGACATAAACAAGAATACCCAAAAACCAGGATCATTAGACCCCTTAGCCAACGGCTAAGGGTCATGTGACCCTCCTTTAGCCGGCAGCTAAGGGCCACCAGACCGCCCAAACTTACCCGTTATGCCTTTTTGCCCTAAAACTTGACTTTCGGGACTTGATACATCACAAGAACTTCCAAAATACATTAACACAACATATTAAACCAATTTCATATTATTTCGTGGTCTCAACGACTCACGAAAACATACTTTATAAATTGACGGGTAATTAGCCAAACACCTTTTTTACCTATTTTATCCAAAATTTATGTACCAGAAACATGACATCCATTTCATTTACCAAGACCTGGACTTGGACAACTTTAAATCTTATATACAACTCATTTCAAGACTCTTAAACATACAACTTGGGGGTTCAACATGTTTGATCTCGGTATCTACCCTAACTTCATACGCATTACCAAACGCATCTAATTTCCAAGCTTTCAAACCATATGCCTTATTCCAAGGCCTTATATTACATCATGAGCACCCACACAAAATATTAACAACTAAAGGGGTAAGCTTACACTTAGTAAGTAACCTGACATAATATATTATCACATACGACATAAGCAAATGCATTACACATATATCATGGCTAAACCGCTTAATCATCCTTATAGTAATTTACAATCATCTCATACACTTCATCATTCACTTGTAATAAGGCATCTTAACACATCAACACTAATCGTAAATCCTTTACATACCTTGATTAGTCCCATGACTAAACTAAGAACCCTCCTTAACTAGAGCTTAATTGGTCTAGTTCCATCTTTACAATCAAGCAACTATTTCCATACCACTTAAACACTAAACATTCAATATACATAAAACACATGATCATTCAAACATCATAACATATTATAGTCTTAGTTACTTACCTTGAGTCCAAGCTAATGCTATCAAGAAACCCAAATCATCATCATCATCCAATTTAGCCTTCCTAAACCATAATTACACGTATTATAAACACATTAAAGAGATATCATAATATGCGTTTATACAACTCATTAACACACCCTTCATTATTCATTAACATCATATGATCATATATTGATCATATGGTGAAAACCTCTAATTTTACTAATTTCATATTATAAAACTTAACCCATTATCATAATTACCTTAATTCTTGGTTAAGAATCATAATTACCCAAAACTCTCAATTTTGGGTGTATGTACCATAACCCTTAATTCTTCAATTTAACTTAATATAAAGGATTACTTACTTGGAGGATCATTGTTATGAATCTAACCCTTGAATTGAAACCCTTAAATCATCACATGATCACCACTAGCTTGTGTTCTTCATTCTCCTTTTTCTTTCTTTGCCGACCTATACAACACACACACACACACACACACATCTCTCTAGAATGTTTTAGAAAGAGTCTATGTTTTATAAGACTTATCTAGTTAGTTGGCACTTTTTCCAAATGACACAATAGGTCACTCAAGTCTAGTTTCCTCATAATGTGACACACAATACTTTCTTAAACCATATTATACATAATTTGACCATTAGTTCACTATAGAGTTTGACTAACCAATCACATAACACATTCGAACTTATAAAGTCATACTCAAACCTACCCAATGTCATTCTCGTAAATAAACGCTTAAAACCTGGTTTTAGGGTGTTACATCGGGTATGGTTAAGGGATCTATTTTGAGTATAGCAAGCGGTGGCAAAAGCTTCTGCCCATAAAACAATGGAGATTTGGAAAAGATGATCATGGTATGAGCAGCTCTACCAACGTACGATTACGCCTTTCAACGACACCGTTTTGTTTTGAAGTTCTTGCTACTAAAGTTTGGTGTGTAATACCAACATCGTCTGTGTATGACCTTAATATGTGATTTACAAATTCAGTCCATTGTTTGTGCGAAGATATCTCACCATTTCTTGAAGACTTATTTGAGCTTGTTTCAAAAAATTAACTATCTCTTATGGAGTCTCGTGTTTTGTTCTCAAAAACTTCACCCACGTAAATCGAGAATAATCATCGACGACTACCAAGATATACTTTTTCCCACTTATACTTTCTACCCGCATTAGCCCACACAAATCCATGTGCAACATTTGAAGCTTATGATTCGTGCGTGGTTCAGGTTTGGGTTTATGAGATTCTTTCTTATTTTTACCTATTTGACACGCTGAACACAAGTGATCTTTCGCATACTTCAATTTGTGCAAACCTTAGACTAGACCTTGCAAGCTGGTTAATAGTCCTGAAGTTTAAGTGTGACAAATGACGGTGCCATAACAAAGACTTTGTCTTTGAGGCTTTGGATATTAAACAAATTAGAGACGACTTCATCATTTCTTCCATTGAGATTATTTAGAGATTAGAGCCATGAGAATTCAAGAGCAAATCAACACCTTCTAGGTTACATACAAAGCAAGTGTGTTTATAGTATGCTACTTCAAGATCCGAATCACAAAATTGCCTAACAGAGAATTGATTATGACCAAGTCCTTTGACGTAGTATACTCGTGAAATCAAAATATTTCTAATCAGCAAGTTTCCATAACCCATAATAGCTACAAAATGGTCGTTGCCGAATCTAACAGTATCGATAAACTTGGAAACAAAATTGATGAGTTTGTCGCGTTGTCCAGTCATGTGTTTGGAACAACCAAAATCTAAGTACCAAAGAACAATTTCTACAATCTACACAAAAAGAACAAAGAAAAATGGAAATATATACAAGATTTTGGATCCCCAACTTTTGATTGGTTTCTAAGCTGTTAGCAATCATAGGTAACTCCTAGAAATCCAAACTTCCTGGATGGAACTTTAGAATTTCTTACAAGAGAAAATTTGGGCTTATTAAATGGATGGCCATAGCAATTTATATGAGCTCTTATTAGGGAGTTCTTAGCAATGAAATATCTCATTCTTGTTTCATCATTAGGTGCTACAGTTGGAATGCTTATGGTTTGGAGTCTAGTTCTATAGGCACTATATTGGTAGAAATGATTTTGATAACGGGGCACATTGTTCCTTCCATGTAAGATATTCTTCAGGTTGATTTCCATCTATGTCCTACATTGGTAAAGACCCTTCCAGTTAGTTTCCATTGAATCTTTTCTTTTTGTTTGACAGATTTATCCTTTTTACATTTTTACACATCATTAAGATATTTAACAACACAAGCATCATGATTTGCAAAAAACAAACATTCATTACATGATAAGCAAAGATTTTCATAATTCTTTGTCAAAGCAACATTCTAAACATTCGTATTACAATCTGAAACATGATTGTTTTTATTTGAACTAGAGTTAAACTTCCTAAATTGGTTTTCTACTTTATTCTTCTTGCTTCTACTGGATGGTCACGGGATCCTATCATTCCTTGTATTTCTCATAGGCTTTGATCCGCTAGCATTAGTATAGGTTACTCTTCCTATAGAAGGCAACCGAGTGTTGTCAGTCTTTTGAGTATTTTGCTTCACTGCATGCTTCTGTGTGTCATTAACAACTGTTTTGTTTGGCCTTGATATATCTGCGTAAGGCTTATTGTTCTTTCTATGACTTGTTGCGGGAGCCCGCTTTTCATTCCCGCTTTGTGCATAAGGGCAAGATGCATACACATACACTAAAATTTCTTGAATTCTCTTAGGAAACTTACAAGCATAATCTAGATTTTCATCAAAAGGTTTCACAACTCTTGCTTGTTCTAGCAATTCCTGAAGTGTTTCTATGTGCTCTTTAGTAACTTTCAGATAATCTCGATGCACAACCCTATTGTTCTTAAAGTATGAATTGATTGGTTCAGACTCAATCCTAAGCAGGCTTGGGGCAAGAACTTTTAGGCATTTCTCAGTTATCTTGTTGGTATGCAAGTGTGAAGTAACTGTTTTTGACAAATCAATTTTCTCAACACCTTTAGGAATAAACTGAGTTTTTAGAAGCGGTGTAGAGGAAAAAGTTTATTTCCCGAAGTTGGAGGTTTTTCAAACTTAGTATTCACTCTTGTACCATTCTGATTTAGTTGAGGTTTAGAAAACTTTGCTTGTAACTGTGCTCTTAACTTAGCATTTTTAGAAATATGATTATTAAGTTTTTGTTGCAAAGAGTCAGTTTTAAGTTTGTTTTGAGCCCGTGTCTGCTTGATTAAGTCATAAATATTTTTGTAAACTAACTTAAGATGTTCTCTGCTTCTTAACTAAGGATGAAACCTTAAAAGCTAGTGACACTTTCTCATCATCAAGGTTCTAAAACCTAGAATCAAGATTTGTTGTTTCACAGGGAGTCACTTGACTCTTTCCTTTCAATTTAGCTAACAGTTTCTTCAACTCGTTAACTACAATTGATTTCTCTTGCAATTGAGCTTTCAGATCATCTATCTCAAAATATTTGTTATTGATTTCTGTAATCAAAGAAGAATCATGTATTTTTCAAGATTCATCACAAATCATTTTCTCTTTATTATGTTGCAAAGAAAGTTCAAGAGAAATGCAATATTCCTCAAGTTTTGCAAAACGTTTTGATAAATCGTTAAATGACTTGTTTAATTCTTGTTGATTCAAAAGCTCAATTTTAAGGCTTTTACAACTTTCACAATTATCAACTCTATGCAAAGAATGCAAAAAATTACACATAACATCACACGAGATATTTTCTTCCAAGAGTCGATCATTGTTGATTAAAAGTTGTTTCTTCTTAATTTTAAAGTATTTCTTTTCCATAGAACATTAGTCTACCTCGTTTCCATTTGTTAGAAAATAGCTTTCATTTCATTAACCTCTTTGTAAAGACCTTTTTCAAAAAGTGTGAAAGATTCTCTAAGGTTTTTAACAAATGGTAAGACCTCTTCTTCATAAGCATCTTTAATGTGACTCACTCTCCAACTTCCAATACGAATAACAGAGATAACAGTTCTATCTTTGATACAAACATCAAATTTGTCAAGATGATTCTTAACCTTTTAAAATGAATCTTCGACCAGACTAGTTGTAGGAATTTTTTAGGAAAAACTTTTGATCGTGTAGATTTGGCAATCGACACTGTTGGAGTTGGTTTTGACATAGGAGGTAACTAATATACTTTTTCTGTAGACAACTTTTGTTGTGGAACGAAATACTTATATACTTTATTAAGTTTTGCATAATCAATCGGTTTATCATCATGCTATGTTTTTTTCATTTTTTACTGACTCTCTTCAGCAAGTATCATTGTTTCTTTAGAATCACACATAGAAATAGGTTCATGTCTTTCAGCTAACACATTTGCATTATACAACACAGGTTGTTTCCGTTGAGCTTTACGAAGATACAAAGGATTTTGATAACCAAGAGCATTTTTGTGATCATCATCATAAAAAACTTGAGGTTTGGTTAACATATGTATTGTTTGAACAATTTAGCCTGTTTTATAAACAATATTTTAAAGTTTTTTCTTATCCTTTTCCAAAACCAGGATTTCATCAATGTACTTATCTTGTTTTTCAATTGACTCTTTTTTGAAATTTTCAAAATCTTTTTTCAGAGAGGAATGCATGTTAGATAAAATCTAAAATTGTTATCGTTGAACAATTACTTGTTTTTCAAAATCTTCAACTCTTTGATTACGATCATTAATTATTCTTCGCATTTGAGAAATCTAAATGCTCTTCTCTTTCTGTGAAAAATATCTAGAGTTTTATCTTTCTTCTAAAACTTTGACTTTTTTTGTATCGTTCAAGCTCGCTGAACAACGATTCATTCACACTTTTAGTCTCTTGATTTACCATGTTGCATCATTCTACTTGACTTTTCATTTGTTCAATTACAGACAATAGCATAGCATTATCATTATTTTGTTCAGGAGAAGGGACACTTTGAGCAGCATCGTTTTCAATAGTGACCATATACTCAACATAAGAGATAACATTGTTGTTACTCGTAAGTTCGTCATATGAATCATTATTAGAAACTAAGTGTTCAGAATATTCTGTCTCTTGAACAACAGAATTAAGCATTAGTCTCATGATAAGTGTCGTAATTTGGTACCTCATAGAGTATGTTTGAATCATACGTTGCATTAACATCATCTCTATTGACTGAACTTGCAGGGGAAAGTCTTTCTATAAAGATTGCACTTGCAGTAGGTGCTTCATCATAATCTGAATCAAATGCATCTACATGATCTGCCTTGAAGATTGATGTTGTGTTAAGCTGAAGATCATCGCAATCTGAATCGAATTCTTCCAAACCATCAACCAAAAAATCTTGTTGCTCGTAATGAAAAATAACTTTGGCTTCTTGTGCTTGAGCAAGTAGCATCCTCTCTTTAAACCATTATGCGTCCTTCACCCTCTTCTTTATAGTACACTGCTTGGCAGTATGACATTCACCCTTGTAATTGTAACATCTGATTACCCTTGGTTGATTTGCCTTCACATCTCCAACAGTGTTGATAACCCATGTTCCTGTAGCTTTACCCTGTCATGTATTAAACACATAACCTTGATATTGTCGTCCTTGAACATTCTAAACTGTAACTCTTCCATCTTGAATTGTTGCTTGAGTTCTTGGATTAGACAAAGTTCTGAGTTGGTTGTTTGTTGATGGAAATATTGAGCTAATAGTTGTACTGAGAAACATCATATCTTTGTTTAGACTAGCTATTGGATCATCCGTTGGAAGAAATGATGGTACAAAAAATCCTGAATCAAGTTGTGTTGTCGGTGCAGGTTGTTGTTATGGAACAATTAGTGGTTCATAGCTTTGTTGTAGAGGTGATGGAATGATTTGTTGTTGAGTTGATGGATTGATTGGCTGATATGGTTGATATGAAGGATATTCAAACGGTTGTGGATTGTACCGTGATCTCTGACTGCTATAAGATGGAGGTGGATTGTAAGGGTGAGCAAGTAAGGCAAGTGGATCTGGATATCTTTGTCGCATTACTTGAACTTCATTTGCTTCATTTTCATTTTGTTTGAGAAATGCGTACAACTTATCAAAGTTGACTTTTTGAAGGTCTTTTACTTGCTTAGCTAATGTGACAATCCTACTCCATTTTGACCGAAGATGATTCACAAACTTCATATTTATTTGAATGGGTGTCATTATCATGTTGATGATATTCATATTATTTATCAACTTAGCAAACCTCAAATAATACAAGTGAACTTATTCTCCTTTCTTAGATGTAAATCTATCAAAATCATCATATAACTTTGACTCGCGTTCTAGTTTGGTTAGCTCTGTGCCTTCAATTAATTCCTTGACTATCCCATATGTATTTGGCTATCTTGTGATGATTGACAGAGTGTATATACCAATTGGTAAACCGAGAAGAATAATGTTTGTAGCTTTGATGTCACAACTTTTCCGCAACTTTTCTTTAGGAGTAAGATCTTTCAATTCTTGAGGACGTTTGATCTCTTGAGAATCTTCAGTTGCTGGAATAGTGATTTCCTTTTTGAGTTGAAAGGACCATTTTCGATTGAATTAATTAACTGATTTGAATATAATAGTCTATATAAAATATATCCCAAAATATCAAATAGTAATAGTATAGAGAGTATCCCGTCTAGATATGAAAATTTACTTTAGAAAAAGTAAAAGTTTATCCTCCGAGTGTCGTGTCCCAACGAGAGATGAATTTGAAAACCACGTTAATGTTTTAAAGTATAAAGCTCGAATATCTTTTAATTTTGATTTTTGATTTAAAACTAAAAATAATACTAAACTAGATTATACTAATTAACAACTAAGCAAAGCAATCGAACGAAGAGATATATATAAAAAGGATATGCTTGCTAAGTGATTAGTTTAGATTCTTAAGTGTGATGTAATTGATTAAGTCCTTATTGACGAACCAACATCTTTCTAACAACTTATCTTCTCACAACGTTGACTTATATTGAAAACAACTTTTATTAAGATATTAATTAATAAATTAATGTCTAATTATTCTTACAGCTTTTGTCCGCTCGAATAACCAAAACAATAATCTAAGTAATATAAAAACCACTAATCAATATTTTTCACTTTTATGATCACACTTAATTCACTAAACAATTTAATACTTAACAAGCATATAAGAAAATCTACTCACTAAGCATATTAATCAAATAAACAAATAAAAGCATATTAAGCTAAATAAATCTAAACTAATTAATTGAAAAGAGAAAAGGGATACAACCGAATGATGAATCGCAAATGGATATAAAACCACCCGATCTAATAATCTATCAAAATAAATAAGTTTAAGAGCTTAAAGCTTTGCAACTTACAAGGTTTCCCTAATGTTGTTTTAAAAAATGGTTCGCTAGCACGTTGATTGGTATACTTGTGCAACAAAAATAGGATCACTAGTCTGTATAACCTAAATATTTTGCAAAAGTTGTTACTTTCCAATCCGAAACCAACAAATATCACAACTTTTTACTTATAAACATTTAAGACACAAATAAAGTTTAAACCTTTTGTACATTTTTTATTGTCTAAATCACCAAAGAAAGCAAAAAATCAAAACTATGTGTTTTTTAAAGCACAAACATGATGTTTGTCTTCCATGTTGATGTTAGAATGACCGAAACACAAAGAAAGAGAAAACAATAACCATGAAGCTTTAACACACACTAAAATATACCACTAATCATCCCATGGCACGATACAAATTGTAAGATTATCATAACAAACCTAAATAAATATAAAAAATAATTTTTTTTATATATAAATAGATAATATATATATATATATATATATATATATATATATATATATATATATATATATTAGAGAGAAAAAGACGTGAGAGATCCGGCGGGGAGAGAGGAGTGGATGATTTCCTAGAGATAGAAAGAGAAAGAAAGAAAGAAATATTAGATTAGAGAAATGAGGAATCACCAACCCACATTCCTCCCATTAGGCCTATATTTATAGGCGTAGGAACTCTTAAGGTTTACCTAAGGGAGTGATGTAGGATATTACATGTTCATACATATTACATAACCCAAAATTGACTAAACATAAACTATGACCATGTAACCGATAATTTTCTTATTTCTAACAAGGGTTGTTAGAAATCTAGATAGTGTCGGTCAATAAACATATAGAAGTCATTTATCTATCTTATGCTTATGTGTATGTACGGGTCAACCCATGGACTATCCATGGGTGCCCTAGGTCTAGTGTATGACTACAAAAATAATAAGAAAAAAAAATTTACGGGACAGTACCTCTCATTTTTAACTATTTCTTACGGCTTTTATATCGGCTTGGCAAAAAATAAAAAAACGACTTGCCGCGTATTGTCATTTAATATAAGAACCAAAACAAACTATCATAACTTGAGACCGACAAAAATAAACCGCAGTAAAATAATATGAAAAAAAAATTGCTCATTTTAAAAGTGGATACTACGTAGTTTTTTGACTAGCTTCTACAGTAAAAAAGAACAGTACCGGCCCCACTGGGCTCGGTTATGTTAATACGGCCCGGAAAAAAAAAACTTTTATTAACCCCAGCTCCCCTTCTTTGGGCCAAAATAAGAAAAAAAAATATACGGGACCGAACTCTCATTTATGTAATACACATTTTAAATGTGTTTTACTACGTCGTTTTAAGCCTTGTTCTAAGTTTAAATGACAAAAAAAAAAAAAAAAAACGCGCGATTGTCATTTAATATAAGAACAAAACAAACTATCAAACATGAGACCGAAAAAATAAACCCGCACAAAATAATATGAAAAAAAAATTGCTCATTTTAAAAGTGGTACTACGTCGTTTTTGACTAGCTTCTACAGTAAAATGAACAGTACCTGGCCCACTGGGCTCGGTTACTGTTCATCGGCCCGGGGAAAAAAAAAACTTTATAATCCCGCTCCCCTTCTTTGGCCAAAAATAAGAAAAAAAATTTACGGGACGTACTCTCATTATATACATACACATTACAAAAGTAATACGACGTCGTTTTTTACGTCGTGCTACAGTAATATGAACAGTGTTCGGCTCAATGGGCTCCCAGTTTGGGCCGGCCCACTTTTTTTTTAATCGTCGTGCTACAGTAATATGAACAGTGTTCGGCCCAATGGGCTCCCAGTTTGGGCCGGCCCACTTTTTTTTTAAATACGCAATACAAAAAAAATACTCGACACAAAATAAAAAAAAAAAATTACAAAAGTACTGACTTATTCATATCAAAAAATACCCGCGTCATGAGGCCCAACACATAAGCTCATATAAAAAAACAACCCGCACAAAATAATATTAAAAAAAAAATATGTTCGGCACAAAAGTGATACGACGTCGTTTTTTACATACGTCGTGCTACAGTAATATGAACAGTGTTCGGCCCAATGGGCTCCCAGTTTGGGCCGGCCCACTTTTTTTTTTTTAAAATACGCAATAAAAAAAAAATACTCGACATAAAATAAAAAAAAGAAAATTACAAAAGTACTGACTTATATAAAAAAAACCACTATTAAACATAAGACAAAAAAAATAAATCCGCACAAAATAATATTAAAAAAAAAATTTGTTCGGCACAAAAGTTCGTGCTACAGTAATATGAACAGTGTTCGGCCCAATGGGCTCCCAGTTTGGGCCGGCCCATTTTTTTTTCCTTTTCTTCGCAATATCCATAGGAAAACTTGAGTAAAAATAAGATTTTAAATTGGCTTATGTTATTCGCACCCCCCTAAAACACCGTTTGTACCCTCTGGGTTTTTGTGTATTTTATTTTTTTTTATTTTTTATTTTATTTTAATAATTTTGTTTACATCATAAAACTGTGAAACGAAAAGTGGGAAACGAAAAATATAAAATTTAACAAGTCAAAAGTATAAAATTGTTAAAAAATACGGAACATAACCTAATATAAAACTGTATTTTACTGTAAAAAAGTGTATAAAAAGAATCTTTGATACTTTTTAATACTATTCGGTGAGATTACCAATAGTAGCAAATTTATATGATGTACTTGAAGGACATAATGTGACAAGCAAGATCTTGTTGTATCTTAGCACCCTATATTTTCTTCACCCACTCTCATATCTATCACATCATCTTTCTCACACTTTATAGCTTAAAGTTCTTTTATATTAATACAATGTTTTTGAGAAATAAAGTCATGTGAGGATCTGGCAATTTTGTGAAACCCCAATCCGTACAGCACCTTTGCAACATAGGTGCCGGTTCTAGAGCATCATATAATGCAACTTTTATAACACCAACAAATCAAATAATAATGTATCAACATTAAAGGAGTTTATGTTTAAAAAACTATGAACATCATAAGTTCATAAAATAGATCAGTAAATTGGACCTAAAAGATTATGGTTTTTTTACCGGATACATATATGAAAAGAAATTCTACAAAAATTTAAAACTAATTTGATATCAACCAATTTATCAATACATAATTCCATTAATAACTAAAAGTAACCATATGTTGGCAAGTTGAAAGATATATATACAGATCGATTTGTGTGCTTAAACTAATTGATAAGTGAACAAAAAACACTTTACAAGTTTAAAATAATGAAATGTTCAAGCTTTTGATAGAAATAAGCCATCATAAAAAGTTGACATACAAAAATCAAAATCTCAAAAATCAAGAAACATCGTCTCCACAAAGGAAAATATTTAAGGTAATTAGAAACCGAAATTAATATTTACATAATTTTCCAAAATTAATATTTACATATTGTAATTGCAAACAAACACAAACTGCATATAACCATGACACCTTTTCTTTCTTTTGATTCAAGCGTATCCATGAAAAGACATTTATTCATCCTCGTTCTCTCATTTAGCCCTAATATAAAACATTCATGGGTGCTACTATTGGTACCCCCTAGCCCACTAAATAGTGCCAAAAAGTACGAAATATTCCTTTTGTACCCCCTTTTTACAGTGCAACGCAGTTTTTTATCAGTTTCTGTTCCGTAAATTTTGACAGTTTCATGCTTTTGACCTGTTAAACTTTATATTTTTCGTTCCGTTTTTTCCGTGTCACAGTTTTATAACATATACAAAATTATAAAAATACAAAAACAATAAAATACAAAAAAAAAACGCAAAAAAATCAGGGGGGGTACAAATGGTGTTTCAGGGTAAATATAACATAAGTCAAACAAACATACAATCACATTGTTGGATTTAAAGGACTTATGACGGTCGACTGCGGACTGTGACTCCCACAAACCAACTAATCCTCACCCACACCCCATATCCTTATAATATCCGCCATCAATGTGGCGCCGCCGGACACTCCACCATTGTTCATCTCTGAGCAGTATCACACCAACCACCGCAAAAACACACTGCCACCCACTACAGATCTTGACCACATTAATTAGAGGTGTTTCGAAAAAAACTTAAATTATATTTGTGTTTTCTAAGGTTAGTTTATTTGGCTATTATTGTTTTTTTTTGGTTGGAGAGAATGTTTTTTTTAGAGAATCAACACCACCAGTGTCGGATCTAGCCGAATCTAGTGGTGGTGGCGATGAGGGTTTCGAGGTGATGATGTCATTGTAGTGATGGCTTGTTAAAATAAGGAGTATATTTAAGCTGATTAAGAAAGATGATCGGAGACACAAGTCTTTTGAGTTTATTATTGTCGTATAGTTTTAGCTATGAATATGATCTTTTGATATGTTAATTGGGAAAAAACTATGGAGTTCAGATGATGAAGACGGAGGTTTACATTTGTTTTGTGTTTGTTTTTTATGTTTGTAACAATCCGGTAGAACAGATATGTTTTTGTTTATATATTTGTAAAATAATATGACTGTGTTTATAATAATAATATGAATTTCAAATAATCCCTATTATTCTAATGAAGTGACATAATAATAATAATAATAATAATAATAATAATAATAATAATATGAATTTCAAATAAAGTGATAGATAATTATTATTAAAAATAATAATAATAATAATAATAATAATAATAATAATAATAATGTGAAGACCATTTTAGTCATTTCTAGTAATAAGATGAGGGTATTTTAGTCATTTTTCATGTGTTAACTGGTCAAATTACCAGACAACGAAAAATGGATCTAGAAAGTGAAACTGGTTAGTCGTGTATTGTTGGATCCTAAGATTTTTGAAAAAAAAACCAAAAGTTATATACCCGAGTAAATCACGTGGACAAATCAGTTTTACTCACAATTAAATCTATAATGGTGGAAAGTTTTTTGTTGTTTAAACTTTAGATGTATTTGAAACGTACCCCTCTTAAATTTCTTTCCTTACTTGCAATTTAAATTTTTTTTTACCAATAATTAATGGGTTTTTTTGGCTTAAAATAGCCACGGTACGCATTCCAAATATACCCATATTTTTAGGGTGTTGTTACGTGTACTAAATTTATTATCCATATGGTACTGAACTTTTACATTACGTTTCAATATGGTACATTAATAACCCCAGGCTACTTGTAAACCGGTATACCTTTTTTAGGAATTTTTTTTTTTTAACTTTTAAATATATTTTTTTTCATTAATTTCTATAAAAAGATAATTTTTTTTTACAAAATTTAAAAAAAAATCGCTCTTTCTTTAGAACTTAATTTGTAAACAAATTTAACATTTTTTTTACTTTTTAAATTTAAAAAATTATTTTTATATAACATTATTATTCGTAAAAAGTTAATTTTTATTTACAACTTTGTTTAAACAAAATTGTACTTTTTAAAATCATGTAATTTTAAATTATATTTTTTTAAATAATCGAATTTTTTTTCTACGGCAATTATTTTAAAAGTTAAAAAATTTTAAAAAGATTAAAACATTTTTTACCTGATTTTCTTCTAAAATAATAAAAACATTTTTTTATAAATTTTAAAAGTATAAACAATTTTTTAAAGTTAACACACATTAGTGTCAATAGTATCGGCTAGGGATGATTAGTGCCACAAACTACAAACCACAGGGATGATTTTTGCAGTTTACTCTAATTATTATTAAAAATAATAATAATAATGTGAAGGCCATTTTAGTCGAATCTAGTAATAAAATGAGGGTATTTTAGTCATTTTTCATGTGTTAACTGGTCAAATTAACAGTCAACGGAAAATTGGATCAAAAGTGAAATTGGTTGTCGGGTATTGGTGTGGATCCGTAAGATTTTTAAAAAATGGACCAAAAGTGTTATACCCGGTAAACCACGTGGACCAAAAATGTAGTTTACTCAAATTTAAATCTTTATGGGTGGAAATTTTGTTTGTTTAAGATGTATTTGATACATACCCGATTAATTTCTTTCCTTGCAAGTTAAGATTTGTTGTTACCAATAATTTATTACAGTATCCGCCAATTTCAAAATCTTTAGGCTGTGTTTGGTTAAGGGCTTATCGGGGCTTGGGCTTTTAAAATAAGTCGGTTTATAAAATAAGTCTCGTTTGTCACGCGAGCTTATGAAAAGGCTTATAAGTCATAAGTCTCTATAAGCCTCAGCCCCATAAAAGAAGCTAAAAACTTTAGCCCGTGGCTTTTGAACCATAAATTACTTATATACCCGCAAAAATATCTAATATATACCAAATATTTAGTTAATTATGTCTTTTTTAGTAACTTTGCAATAATAAGCCCCAACCCATTTGACAAACAAGTTTAAAAACGATACAAATTTCAATTTCGGCTTATAATATAAGCCTCAGCCCCAGCCTCAGCCCTAACACAAGCCCCAGCCTAAGCCCCAGCTCATTTCGCCAAACATACCCTTACATTATTGCATCAATTTGGATCACATTATGAGTGAGGGGAACGGTGGTGTGGTTGCTTGGCGTCATCTAACGGCGCGAGTTTTGCCAACGGCGCACTCTTCCGGTGCTGGCGTCGTTCGGCCTCGCGCCGTTACTACCAGCCCACGCGGTTCTATACTTTTTTTTAAAAAAATTTTATTAAAAATCTAGCCGTTATAGCTGTTGGAGGAGTTTTTTTTTAAATAATACTCCAAAAAATCTCATTTTTACCCCTTAAAAATTTTATAAATACCTCCTTATTATTTCATACAGTTCACACACACTTCCAATATATTTTATAACATATATTTTTCTACTTCTTTTATTTTTTTTTTCTCTCCAAAAAAATGAATCTGAATCAATGGGTTACGGATATGCTAAACGGCCCAACCAACCAAATTTCGGGCTTGTCTTCGAATCCGACCAATAATATGGGCTCCTCCTCTCAACCTCCATACAACCAAATGCTGAAAATTGGTGGAAATGGTCTCAAAAGTGATCATTTTGGTGTGTGTTTGGTCTCAAGCGATGAATGATCGTTAAGTCGCTTCGTTAGTGATGGGTATTATTGTATTTTCGCATTAAAAATTTGTTGCGCCATTGGTCCCTTACTTACAAAATATTTTTAACTTTTTGCTACACTTGTACACTTCGTCTCCTTTTTCCTAGTTTGACAGCCACTCCACCGTCATCACCACAAACAGTCAACCGCCACCACCATAAAAAATGTAATCTTTTACACTTTTATGCAAGTAAACTTCTATATAATTAAAATAGGTTCTGTTAACAATGATTTTGATAACATTGCTATATAATA
>BQNB010022856.1:18654-62489 GCA_026074375.1 Tanacetum coccineum | reverse complement strand
TCGTAAAGAAGTTTTACATAAACCGCAGTAAAGTATTTTTTACATAAACCGTAGAGAAGTTATGACATAAACCGTAGTGAAATTGAAATTTTGGCAGAGTATTGTTTCCTTAATATGTCATAAACCTCATAAATTTGTCACACCTGTATGTCTTAAACCGCAGAAATATGAAAATAGATAAACCGCAGAGATTCAATTACATAAACCGCAGAGACTAAATTACATAAACCGCAGTGAAATGGAATTTTTGGCATAATCTTGTTTCCTTAAAATGACATAAACCGCAGTGAAATGTAACCCCATGTATGTCTTAAATAGCAGAAATATGGAAATACATAAACCACAGTGACAGTTTACATAAATCGCAGAAAAATCAAATACATAAACCGAAAAAATCAAAACATAAACCTCAGTGTTCAAAACATATTCCTTAGTGTTCAAACATAAACCTCAGTATTCAAACTTTTCTGGAAAACTAACTTTTAAATCACTTAAAAACCACACTTTTTAACATTTTTGATCCAAACCTTTTGTACAACTAACTATATCTAGGCTAGATATATCTTAAAAATACAAACTTTAAGGTTTTTAAACACAAATTTTTTTAATTTATATAAAAACGTACGAACCAAAATACTAACCTCTTTTTGATCTAAAAAACGCACACAAAACTCATACAATAACCCCATGGCGACTGATACCAATTGATGATATCACAAATCAAGACCTAGATGAGATTCTAAAGAGAAACTAAAGAGAGAAAGAGAGTGGATGGCACTTGTAGAGAGAGAAAGTAGAATAACATAAAATGGGAGTTCTTACAAATGACCAACACCCTCTCCATGGCATGGAGAGGGCTTATATACTTCTACATATGGAAGGTAAGCCCATGGTTAGTCCATAGGCTTGGCCCGGTTAGCTTACACGTAACCGAACGATTGATTATGAGCTGCAATATACTATTTTGGTAGTGACCGAGTCTTTTCTTGATTCCTAACAGGGTTGTCTCCCGGCAAGCACTTTTGTTTACAGAAAAGTCTTTAAGTTAGACTTGCTCCAACTTCATTTACTTCGTACGTGCCACTAACCATCCTTCGTCTTTCTAGCGAAAAATATCATGGTAGACTTGAGACACGTTTTCTTCGGTTCGGTCATATTCGTATTCCTTGATAGCGACATATTCCTCCGCTGGTCCGAACGAGTATTTAATTACCTCAAACTTTTCATATTTGCATGTTGGCGGTTTCACGTAAGGTATTCCAAGCAATTTGCACACCTTCTTTCCTTGGATCTTTCTTCTTCTTCATCAACGATAAACGATGCATCATTACGAATGAAGTAATCATCCAGTTCCCCGATGTCATTGTTATCTTCCATAGGCTCATGTTCATCAAAACATTCTCTATTTTCTTGAATTTCATCATTATTATTCGTTCCTGCATGATTATTAAATATTTGACAAACATCAAGATAAGAGTTATAGTTAGAGTTGACATCGGTTTCTATGTAAATTGTATGCTCATAATCCTTCCATTCGTCAATGGGTGAATAATGGCTCCAAGCATCGTCACTTGATTCTACTTCATCCTTAATTCCTCACCAATATTTTTGTAATATCGTTAGTAATTTGTGATCAAGTTCGTGATAATTTCTGAAGCATTGTTTTAACCATGCGCATAAATTCATTCCTTTTTTATTTTCATGGCCCCATGATCCTACTAAGATGGATTTTTCCTTTATAGCTTCCTCTTTCAATTCGCCATCTTCAAGTCCTTCGTACCATTCGTAATCTTAAAAATGGGTAGTGTTACCAGTCGGAATTATTCTTGGTAAATCTCCTCCGTTGCAACATCATTCTTCTTTCCAATTATAGGTGTGCCATTGGGCATGTCCACTTTTAAAGCGAATTGGCTTGAAAACATGATTTATATTATCAGTTGGTTCTTCATTTCCCCCTATGGTTTTTCAGAAATCCATGGTATTCCTTTGTTCTATTGATAGATCCACTCATCCTTATATTCTTCATATATCTTAAATCCAGATATATCTTGAGTGATTACATCGACATCAATTTTAAAGAGATAATTAATTTCTTTGAATGCTTCACACAAAGGTGTCTCGAAGTCAAATATGTCAGTTTCTATCCTGAAGATTTCAGCAATTTCATCTCCTTCACTCAAATTTTCTTCTTCAAGATCAAAAAGTTCCTCATCGGTTAATACCTCTTCCTTGTCACCTCTTATCTAATAAATCCAAGACGCATTCTTCCTATACCAATCCATTGTCTTATGATTAATAAACTTTGAAATTTGATGGATCATATTCCATATCGGCATCAAGTCCATGTACCTCCTTTTGTTTTTTAATTTTCATGTAAACTTCGAATTGTCGTTTATAACTTCGAATCAACCATGTAGCGATCACACCATCCTTGATTTATTTATCCATTGTTTCATGATTTTCGTATTTCAAGTCTAGCCATTGCTCCACAGTTACGTCAATCAACCTTACCAATTTTTTATTAATGAAAATTACGGCTTCAACATATATTTTCTCACACTCATCATAACACACTTTTCGTTCATAAACATCAAGATCGCTATTTCCTGAATTATCCAATTGTTGCTCACCACATGGAAAATAAAAATCCTCAACAACTCCTAACTCATAAGTGAATAAATCATTTTCCATGCTACTTAGTCGTTTAAATTCATTGACAACCATCCCAAAAGGTGTTTCATAAGTGAACAAATCAGCATCAATTTCGAGCAAGTTGAACACCTCAGATTCAATCATGTATTCATCTTTTCTTATTCCCTTCATCTTAGCTTACTGAAAGCAGTCAGAAAATCATTAGTAGGATAAGCTCAGAAGAAAGAGAATACAAAAAACTAACCACGAAAACCGAAAAAGAAAAACTAAGTCTGTTGTTGTATCAGATGGTTGATATGCTGTATTCAATTGATTGAGTATGCCGTATTGATTTTTGAATACGAATACGCTGTATTGGTTTCGAAAAGTGGATACGCTATATTCAATGACATGAATAAGCCGTATCCGGTATTCGAACAGAACAATAATAGCAAGATTCAATAATGTAGAAAAAGACATAAATATGCAAAATATACAATGCAAACTAGCACGCTAATACAAACAATTAAAATACAGAATTACAAACTAAATTACACTAAACTAAAGATACCAATAAACAAGAATTAAACAAACTCACTCCCCGATAATGGCGCCGAAAAACTTGATGTCTCGTTGTGCGTAAGTAATTTATTATTCAAATTTTACTATTTATATTTTTCTGACTTTACCTATTAACAAATTGTTAGCCTCAAAATATTGAGTCGAACATGAAATCTTTGATATTTATAATATTTACGTTGTAATAGGCTAGAAAGGGTATCGGGCTCGTTTATGTAATCTAATTGTGCAAGTGTTGCGGGATAAAGCCTAAGTAATCCCGAGCTTGGCCCGTGTCAGAAAGCCTAGGCGTCCTATTGAGACCCTAGAGCTATAAATACCCCTTCTCCACAATGGAGAAGGGTTGGTTGCTCATTTGTAAGACTTGTTTACACATAGTAATCCACCATCTCTTTCTCTCTCTACTTTCTCTCTAAACTTCTCTTATCTTTTCTTCTTTATTTGGTTCGTGTGGTATGGTTTAGGAAGTCGAAATGATATAGTTTGGTTCCTACATTTGGTATCAGAGCCACAAGGTGGGTTTAGTGTTCGATTATGGTATTTGATTTGTGAGCTTATTGATTCAAAATTTTGAGCTTATTTCACATTCGGATTGTTTTTTTCTTTTGCTTATTTTGATAACGGTTCTTATTTTTATAACAAATGATTTTGGGCTTATTGATTCGGCTCATAGTGGGTTCAACAGGTTACTATGAAAAACGTTTTTTACTCTTTCTTTACATTCTGACAAAAAATGTTTCTTGCTTATCTCTTTAGTTTGGTGATATAATATTGTCGTTAACAACCTTTTGCACAGCTTAACTGTAGTCCTTTTAGAAGCTTACTGTCAAATTTTTCGTGGCTTATTTGGTGATAAAACAACTTATTATAACTTATTTGATAGCATATAAGTCACGGCTTATTGTTGGTTTTAGCTTCTTTTTTTCGAACACAAAAGCCTCAATCTTTTTCGTATCAAACAAAACCTAGCTTGTTCTTAATAACAAAAAGTGGCTTAGTTGTTCTAAACAGCTTAATAATAAGCTTATTTTTAGCTTAAAATTTTCGTGGCTTATTAGGTTATTGTTTGAGTCTTAGCTTATTTGTGTGTCAAAAAGCTTTGATCTTTACACGTTATTAAGGTTGTAGCTTATTTTGTACCAACTTTTTGTTGGGAATTTTTTAGCCGTTGTTTACCAAAAGAGAAAGGACATCAATAAAACATATCTCCTATTTTATAGGATCTGTGTTTGTTTTTTTAGGACAAGACAAAATTGTAAGTACCTGCGAAATATGTTATAACTTAATTGTGCGAAATACGTAAATTCTTTATTGTGCGATTTATGTCTGTTACAGGAGTTCTTATTTGTGAGATTTATGTCATTTTCTACAACGAAACTCTGCCAAAATTATTTGGTCCTGCGAAATATGACAAACGCTTCATGGTGCAGAATATGAAATTTATAGATTTATTCTGCGAAATACGCAATCGTTTTCTTTTTTCAGCGAAATAAGACAGTTAAGGTATTACATGGTTAAAAGGTTTACTAGCAGTTAAACGAGTAAGTTTCGACTTGTTTCGGGTTTTTCAGTTTCAAGTTTCGACGTTCGCGGGTCTTCTAACGACATCCATTAGCATCGCGATCCTTCCATGATCATAGAAACTTGCTCGATTTTTCTTGAAACACACCAAATCAAAACCAACACATTAAACCCTACGTAACTAGTTCAAGGTAGAAGATGAATCAGACATAGTGCATGAATAATTGTTTGATATTGTTTAAAATTTTACATTTTTAACCTTTAATTTGCATACATTTTCAATTTAAACCTTTAGTTTTAAATAGTTTTAATTTTAACCCTTAGTTAATCACTAGTTTTACTAATAGCTTCTATTATTAAAACAATTTCAATTTTAACCTTTTTTCAACATTTTAATGTTAACTTTTATTTTTCAATTTTTTAATTTTACCTTTAGTTTTAAAATTAGTTTTCACCACTAGTCCTTATTTTAAGTTTTTTTTCAATCGTTAACTAAGCTCAAGTACTTTAAAATTAACAACGATTTCAATTACAATAAAAATCCACAACATCAATCATTTTACCTACTTAAGATCCTACATATCATTTTTATTTTACAATTCACGTTAAAATGGAAACAAAATATATTTTATCTTTGTGTTCGAATTTAAAAGAACATCAAATGCAACAAATACAAGACAAAGCAAAAAAGAGTCGCATGGTATCTTTTCGACTACTTCATCCACACCTCAAGCTTCTTTCAAACAACGACTTAAAAAGAACTCGAACTGAGCATGAATTCAAATGAGCATTTGCAAAACTCTTTCATCAAGATGATGAGACTTTCACAAGCACAATGTTTCTAAACATGGATCAACTAGAAAGGCAACTTGACAAAGAAGAATTTTAAGAGATTAGATCCATTGCTGCTTTTAAAGCACTCGAGACATAGTTTCAAAAGTTCATAAAGTCACGGATTTATTTGGATGATGAAGATGGTATAATGACACACAAGTATTTTCTAGAATACACTCAACTCGAGGTTCAACAATTCCATGATACACTGATCCAACACATGGAATCTGTTAAGAAGTCAATTAATGAAAGAGCACTGCATAAAAGAGAATATGACAGCAGGGTAAATGAAAGAAAAATGCAGACAAAAGAGGAAAAGGTTGATACGAGTAAAGCATTGGATGCTAATTTGGTTAGTTTGGTTGACATAGAAAGCAGTGGGACAGAATCAAAAGAGCAGGATACAAGCAGCAAATCAGGGAATGATGCACATGCTGATGAGGCAGATATTCTGACCGTATATATATGATTGAAGAGCAATGGTGAGGTACAATACAACTACGAAATCAATATCTTTGCTACAGGAACAACAACATTCTGAGCTACCTGAATATCAAATAATGAAGGCAGAGGTTGACCAGAAGCTAAAACAATTTCATAACACATGTCCTCTTTAACATATGATAAGCTTAGTAAGCTAATATGGCCCAAGGCCCATGGAAGCTTTAGTAAAGCCCATGACCGGCCTATGTATGTAGTATATATACCCTCTCCATGTCTTGGAGAGGGTGGTTGATTGTTTCATTTCTTATTTTTCACACACATAATATTCAATATTACTTTCTTTCTCTAGAAACTTTCCAACCCACTTCTCTCTCTAGTTCTTGCATAATATTAAAGATTACTAGTATTCTTCAGTAATTGAAACAATAAACATCGAATTATAACATAAAGTGGCTAAATTACTTAAGGAAAATGAGACTTTGAAAAAGCATTACAAAGAACTGTATGATTCTATCAAATCAACTAGAAATAAAACTATAGAGCAAACAGCTTCTTTGATTGCTTAAAATGCTGAGTTTAAAGCTTAACTTTAGGAAAAAGTGTTTGCAATTGCAGCATTAAAAAATGAGTTAAGAAAATTAACAGGAAATAGTGTGAATACTAAGTTTGAAAAACCATCAATCTTGGGGAACCCGATTTTACATCCACTCAGAAACCAATCAGTTGTTAGACAACCGACTGCGTTTAAATTCAAACGACCTAAATCTTCAAAACCACGGTTTACCTCCCAAATTGATGAGAAAAACGATTTGTCAAAACCAGTCACTTCTCATTATTTGCCTAAAGTTCAAGAATGTGCTAGTTCAAATGACATGGTTCATAATCACTATCTAGAAGAAGCTAGGAAAAAGACACAAGAAAGTGGTAGGAATTCAAGACCTAGTGTGGTGCCTTCTACTAGATTACAAAGCACAGCTAATGATTGCAAACCAAAACCTAGGATCGATAACCAAAAGTCTAGGAATTGGCCTGCATTTAAGACTAGTTGCGTAACGACAAAGACTATGCCCATAGCAGAACACTCTAGGAATTCTAGAAATTTTTTTGACTCCAAACATTTTGTTTGCTCGACATGTCAGAAATGTCTTTAATGCAAATCATGATTCTTGCGTAACAAAATTCCTGAATAAGGTCAACTCATATGCTAAGGTTCCATCCCATAAGACAACTAATAGAAACAAACCCGTAGAGATTCCTACAGGACATAGGTTTTCTACCAAAATGACTTGCATAGTGCATGAGAGAACAAAGACTCCTATATCTTGTCTTAGGTGGAAATCGACGGGTAGAATTTTCAAGACTGTTGGTCTTAGATGGGTTCCTACTGGAAAGACATTCACCTCTAGCACAACAAGGGTTGACAGTGAACCCCCAAATGGTTTAAATGAAGATATAACTAACCTATATGAATGTGAACAAACTCTTGATGTTAATGCATGTACTCTTAACTTAAATGCAGGTACATCTTTCAATCCTAAAAAGCAAGGACTTAGAGTTTGGTTGTTGAAAAGACTGATATCTCAGAAACCTGGGGTTCAATAGATTCAAATCTGATGAACAACTACAGATGACGTCTGACCACAGCAGTTCAGGCCTCGCACCCCCAATGACAAAAGGCGTCAGATTATAACAACTTTGGCCCCGCGCCCCAACTACAAAAGACTTCTGATCATAACCGTTTAGAACTCAGAACTCATGACCTCATCAATGAACCTTCAAGTTCAAAGCTGGTTCTGAATGTTTCTCCTTCAGCAGACACAGATGCTCCGTCACTAAACCAGTTGGATTAATTATTCAGTCCTTTGTATGATGAATTCTTCAATGCAAGTGATCCAAGTGTGCCCAAGTCATCCGCTCCCAATGATATTTCTCCACCACAAGACACACCACCAACAGCGAATGTTCAAACTACAACAGAACCGATCATTCCAACTACAACTGTCACTACTGAGGTAAACAACACCGATATTCAAGCAGAAATTCAAGTAGAGAATGCACAAATTGACAAAGACTAATTATATAACATCTTCAGTACACAGGTACGTGAAGAAGCAAAGTCATCAACTCGCTATGTTGATTCGTCAAACATGCATACATTCTATCCAAGTCATCAATTTGAACACCGATGCACCAAAGATCACCCGTTAGAACAAGTTCGTGGAAATCCATCCAAGCCATTGCAAACCAGATGACAACTTGCTACAGATCCTAAAATGTATATGTTCGCTCTCACCATGAGTAAAGAAGAACCGACAAACATTAAGGAAGCAATGGCTGATCACGCATGGATCGAAGAAATGTAGGAAGAGCTTCATCAATTTGACCGACTCAAAGTTTGGGAACTTGTTGACAAACCCTTTGGAAAGACAGTGATTAGACTAAAGTGGTTGTGGAAAAACAAGAAAGATGAAGACAATATTGTTATTCGCAATAAGGCACGACTTGTAGCTAAGGGGTATGCACATGAAGAGGGTATTGATTTTGAGGAATCTTTCGCTTGAGTCGCTCGCTTGGAAGCTGTTCGGATTTTCATTGCCTAAGCTGCACACAAATCTTTTCCAATCTACCAAATGGACGTGAAAATGGTTTTTCTTAATGGTCCACTGAAGGAGGAGGTTTATGTTGCACAACCAGATGAGTTCATTGATCCTGATCATCCAGAAAATGTTTACCGTCTAAGGAAAGCTCTATATGGATTAACGCAAGCTCCAATAGCCTGGTATGATGAACTCTTAAATTTCTTGATGTCCAAAGGGTTACTAAAGGTACTATTGACCCCACTCTATTCACGATAAGATATGGGGAGGACATTCTACTTGTGCAAATTTACGTAGATGACATTATTTTTAGGTCTTCAAACCTAAAATTTTCTAAAAGATTTGAAAAACTAATAACGCAAAGTGAAAGCACATAAAGGCACGCTAACCTAAATAAATAAAGGCAATTAAAATTCTAACGACATTTAAGGTAATTTAAAACTAATTAATAACTAAAATTAACTCACTAAATAACTAAAAGTGATAAATTTAAATTCTAAAAACTCAAAATGCAAATTTTTAAACTAAAATACTTTAACCTATTTTTTAAAATACAAATTTTTTTTTTAATTTTTAAACTATTAAAAACTATTTTTCTAAACTAAATAATAATAAAAATTAAATTAAAAATACTAAACTTAATCCTAAAATTTTAAGAAAATTCCTAAAAATACTTTAAGCCAACAAGGAGGTTTACAAAGAGAAATGACTCAAAAAGCTAAAACGGATAAGCTGCTAAAAATAAAATAAGCAAAATAAGCTTAAAACTAAAGGGAGTATATTAATTAAATGATGCAAGGGATTTATGAAAAAGTCCCAAGGGCGCAGTGGTTAAGGCTTATGTGTTGTGTGAGGGAGGTCACAGGTTCGAGTCCTGTAACCTACCTTTTTGGTAAAAACATTTTTTTTTATTTTTCTTTTGAAAAAGCTAAAAACTAAGTAAAAATAAGCAACAATAAGCAACTTTAATAAAGGGACTTTTTGCCAAATCTTATTTATAAGCCAGAAAAAAGCACAATTAACATGACAGTTGGATTTTTAAGACTTTGAAGCTATAAGCTAAAACTGTTTGCTTTTTAAGACTCAATAAGCACTTAGAAAATAAATAAGCTGAAAAACAGATCATGACCTAGACCTAATAAGCACTAAAGATTAAAGATAAGCAAATAAACTAAGCTGAAAGTCTACTGAAAGCTTTTAACACAGTTTGACACAAAACACTTTTAAAAGACTATCTTTACTAATTTAAGCTAAGCTTTGGGACTAATAAACAATGAGAATAAGCTAAATAGCAAAAACAGATAAAGACCTATACTCTAATAACTCAACTAAGCTGAATTAAGCTAATTTTCTAAGGAAATAAACTAAATCAAAGAAGATGAACATGACAGATTACTACTCTTATTTTTGGGCTTTTTGGTGATAAAATGACTTTTTGCAACTGAATTTAAAGACTCAAAAATGACTTTAACAAATTAAAAACTTGAAACAGATTTAATACTTAACACAGTAAGCCAAATTCAACAAAAATTAACCTAAAATAAGCTAAGAATTGACCTCACATGATCTGCAAGTCAGACCTTTTTAGAACAAACCAAAACCATCTATCTTGACTGAATTATGAGCTAAGATACTTAAAATGATAACCAAAGATAAATGACTTAAAACATATGCTTAATGATGCATATGAAACCAATTATGATCACACAAACTACACCTTAAGCATTCATTTGAAAAGTTCATCAAATAAGCATTTTGAGAAACATTTAAACTAGCAGATTTGAGAATATGATAAAACAAACTTCAAAACTCACTTGTGTATTTTATCCTTTTGTGGAATTTGACCTTTTGCCTTGGTCAAGGGCATTCGGCCAGGATCTGTATTAGGGTTGCTATATAAGTGTGTGCTATATCACGAATCAGATATCTTACTCTAAAAATGAGAGTAAACAAAAGGGTTTATATGGGAGTTAACTAACCAGTGTAGTT
The DNA here is from genome assembly GCA_026074375.1 of Tanacetum coccineum. Taxonomy (NCBI): domain Eukaryota; kingdom Viridiplantae; phylum Streptophyta; class Magnoliopsida; order Asterales; family Asteraceae; genus Tanacetum; species Tanacetum coccineum. The sequence continues at coordinate 51,894 of BQNB010022856.1, read as the reverse complement.
AGTGAATATCACAACGTATATAGGATTTTTGGGTGTAATCCTAGAATTTTACCAGTTTAGAAAATGTCACTCCATCTATTTAAAATAGTATTTATTATTGTGGTCTCGAATAGATATACCAAGCCAAGTTCTAAAGTCTACAACATCACCGGCACACTTATAATTTTGTGGAATTTGGGTAAACATTTGGAAACGGATAAGGCTAAATTCTTATAATATCTAACAAGAGTTATGTGTGCGGGTTATGTAACTAATAATTTCACAAAAGTATGCTTGAATATTTTTATTTAAAATTTAGGCATAATTTAAGCATTTTATTGTGAAAATATGGAAAAGTAAACGTTCTAATTCTCCTCCCCCACTTGAAATATACAACGACCTCATTGTATAAATATAACATTAAAAACAAGAAATTAAAAGAATTAGAACGAGAAACTCCCCTAGGATTTGCTCGGTATGATCCTCTATGTTGCGTTTATAAGCAAGATTATGTGTTGTGAAAGCGGGTCTTGATGCCAGCATGACTACAACACGCAGAATTCTAGGTATATATACTCCACCAAAGTCATCATTTTCATTCAGTAAGGTCCTATATAAGATGTTGATCCCACTTGGATAGATCTTGCTTAACTTGTTTAAGGCTAAGTTGTATTGAATAAATCCAAAACAACTATGCTAGAAAGTTTGATTGTGAAAATTAAAGACTATGCGGAATCTAGTCAATAATACTAAGAAGAATTATAATGAAACAGTAATAAATAAGATCAACAACAAAATAGTTTACCAAACTTTCAGCCTCAATATAAAATGAACACTCTTAATAGTGTTAGGATTTACAAAACCTTGAAGCTACATATATCTAAATGTATATATTAACATTATGCCCTAGGACCTCCTTTTATACACCAAGGAGTCCTACAAGGCTTACCATACTTTCCTAAGTTATCATGATCTTCTAAACAAATAACTTATACGAATATTTTACAAAAATATCTCATACTTATCCCGTAAGTAATCTTGATAAACAATCTTCATCTTTATCCTTTCTTTTGTCTTTATCCTTCTGATAGTAGAAACTCTTCTAGCAGTTATAATCTTTAAGCAATTATAACTTTTATACCGGCACCACTAACTGTATAAAAGCAGTAGTAACTACTTAGAATATTTTCTTCATTCTTCATTAGTAGTACTAAGTTACACTAGTAGTACAATCTTTATGCTAACAGTTGTAACTTTACTCTAGCAGTACTAATATATACTAGCAGTACTAAGTTATGCTTAGCAGCAGTAACTCTAACCTTAGCAGCAGCAACTTCAAAAAGTCTTTTAATCCCAATAATCCTCCCCTAAACTTAATGTTCATCTTCTGAATCTTCAAGTTTCTTCATTAAAAGCTTGATCTTCACTAGGAGGATGTATCTAAACACTTCATTTTTCTTGACCTGCTTTGTCATGAGCTTTAGGAGTTGATAACACATCTCATTCCAATAGTCAGTTTGAAGCCTCTTGTTGAGCATCTCTGTGATCGTTGCAGGTGTAAGAGGGTACTTTTTCTCTACTAGCATAAAGATATGCATGTTTTGAAATCTCACAAAATGCACTCCACATAAAGAAAATAGCTTCCAAACTGTTACTGTGTATCCTTGTAGATTCCTCCATACTTCACTTTCTATATTAGGGTCAAACATCACTTTTAAATCTCCTCATAACACTCTTTCATACCCCTCTTCTGGCCTTGTATTCCCATGTTTAGCTTTAACCAACTTCCAGAGGGTTTCTATGTCTTTTCTGTCAATATTCTGAAGCATCTGAATCATTGATGAGTACCTTTTTGAACTTCCATTAGCTCTTATTAATTGAAAGTATCCCATCTTTCCTTCTTTGATGATTTTCCATTTAACTATGATTGGAGGCTTAGTGGCTAGAGGTATAGCATTAATTGCTACCTCATCATCTTGAACTATCTCTATATGCTTTTTCATTTATGCTTCTTCTTGATCATCTTCTATTTCAGCTTCTACATGCTCATCTAACTTTTGCTTATTTGAATTATTAGATTCAAGCTCATCTCCTGCTCTTTTAGTGCTTCCTTCTGTTCTTGTCTCATTGCCTTTCACCAATTTTGTATTCATGTCTACAAATGTGTTTACCCTTTTCACTTCCTTGTCAAATAACATCTGAATATCCTTAAAACTTTTGGTCTTTAATTGATTGTGCTTGTGTCCAGCCATGATTTTAAGATAAGTAGACATTGTATTTCTCTTTTGTGCCTTAGTTGGTGGTTTTCTTCTTTGCTTTTCTGCTCTAAGTTTTGCAAAATGCTTCTTCCTTTTATCTATAAGCTCTATAAACAATCTTAACTTTTCTTCAATACTCAACTGCTCTTGTTCTTCTACATGTAATTGTTGAGCCAATTGAAAGTCAGCCTCCATCATTACTTGTGTGTTATCCCATGATTCAATTAAAGCTATGTTGGCTTCTTCTTTCTTTTGTCTTGCAAGCCTCTCTTCTTCTTCCAATTCAGCTTCTAATTAAGCTTGAAGATTTAGAGCAACCTTTTGATCATACATAATTTGGTCTTTCTTCTTTAAAGGCTTCTCAGGCTCAACCATTTTTGCTTTGCCTTTGTCTTTAGCCTGTAGAAGTTGTGATGATTGTAAAGGTGACGTTGTTGTTTTAAATTCACTTGGCTCTTGAACTACAACCCCTCTAGCCTTGGGTCTTATAACAGCAGTTGTAGTTGATGTAGCTTCAGTCGTAACAGCCTTGGGTTTAGCTGCTTTGATTTCTATTAAGGTCTGAGCCAGAGTTAACTCATCAACAGTTGTGGTTATAGCACTGGCAGTTGTAACTTTAGCAATACTAACTACCTTTTCAACCTCAACCTCCTGCTTATCTAAAACACATGTCTTAAACATTAGATTATCATCACTCCTCCCTTGAGTCTCATCAATCAGTGTAACCTCAGCATCTTGGTCAATGTCAGCAATCTTCCTCCCTTGTTTGGATGCATCCTCCTGATCACCCAAACCAGATTTATCAGAGGATTCTAGCCTTCTAGCTGAACCAACCTTCCTTAACCTTTTGAGCCCTAGAGTTCTTGACTTCCTTTTCTTTTCTAACTTCTTGACTCTCTTCTTTAAACCAGGAATCTCTTTTAATTGAGCAGTCTTTGCTTCCTTTAAATCAAGAACCTTCTTTTGTAAGTTGGTATAAAGTTTTATCAATTCAGTTAGTTTCAGTCTATCCTCGCCACTAAGAAGTGGATCATTGGAATGTGTAGGTTCATGTTCCTCTGTGGCAACCTCATCAGGGATAGGCTCTGTAGGACCACTAGATTAAGATATCTCAGTGCCCTTTCTTTGTTTTCTTCTAGAATGTTTCTTCTAGGGTCTTGATGTAGATGGTTGAGTAGTAGTAGATGTGTGATGGGGATCAGTAGGAACTACTGACCCTTTACCCACTTCTTCAGGATCTTGAACCATCATAGTTTGAAATAAAGGTGTTACCATACCAGAAAATCCCTTTCCTTCCCTCTTCATGTTAGCAAAAATCTTCTTAGTATAAGAGGGAGTAACATAGATCTCTTTATGTGTTGACATATCACCAAGTTGTTTATTCAGGAACACTTACACAAACCTTGGATACATTAAGAATTTAACCCCACCCTCCAAGTTCTTTATCATACAGTCAAAAATGTACTTGGAAAAGTTGAATTTTTGGTTTGTGGCAAGACAGATGATAGCAGATGCCATAGTGCTACTAAATTCATTCCAAGTTGTAGTCTTAGCACTAAGGCATTACAGAATTGTATGGATAAGAAATTTCCATTGAGAGGAAAAATAAGCTTTATAAAATGTAAGCTTTTGTGTAAGATTTTCATACCCCATGAGTGTCAGTTGTTCAAAAATTGCATCATTTGGCAGACATTCAGTACCTTCAGCATCGTCTAATTGAAGATCACTTCTCACACTTGTCTCAGTGATGATCACCATTCTATTATCCACTAGGGCTCGTATATGACGTTCCTCATTAACTGTCTTAGCCTTGGCAGTTGCCCAGAACTGTTTAATACATGTAGTATAGATTGTGGGATTAACTGTTAATGCATATTTGATGGGGTTAGCATTTAGAAAATCAATGATTTGCTCAAACCCATCACTTTCTTTAGGTTTAGACAAAAATGCGACTAGATTATGTGTTTCAGCAAACTTTGGAGCAGCTATTGTTGTTGGGTTTTGATGATTAATGATAAAATTGAGTTAGGGTTTATGATTAGAGAGTATAACAAATATTGAAATTGAGTAAGTGATTGAACAAAACCCTGAATTGAAGTATTTATGAAATCGCCCTTAACAATATTAACTTAAACTAGTAGTAGTAAGTTAAGCCTAACAGCCTTAACTAACCCAGCAGTAGTAAGTTATGCCTGGTAGTATTAACTTAACCAGCAGTAGTAAGTTTATGCCTAGCAACATTAACTAATATTTCCAGTAGTAAGTGTATGCCTAGCAGCATTAACTTGCACTGACAGTAGTAAGTGTATGCCTAGCAGCATTAACTTATACTTACCAGCATTAACTTAAATTTCATTCCAAAAAGCATTTCCATCATCAATTTTTATTCTCACAAGCTCTCTTTCTGTTTTTATTTTCACTATATCTCTCAATTCTTTTTCTCACCAATTCACTCTATCTATTTTTAATTCACGCATCTCTCTTTCTGTTTTTATTCTCACTATATCTCTCAATTCATTTTCTCACTGAATCACTCTGTCTGTTTTTATGTCACACAACACTCTTTCTGTTTTTCAACTTACCACATCTCTCAATTCTCTTAGCTCACAAAGTTACTCTTTCAATTTTTTTAATTTCACACATCTCTCTTTTTGTTTTTATGCTCACCAATTCTCTCATTTCTTTTTAAGCTCACTTATTCTCTCTATCTGTTTTTGCTTTCTTTCAATTCTTATAGTATTAATTATAACAACAGTATTAAATGCAACTAGCAGCATTAATTATACTTACCAGTAGTAAGTTAGCCTAACAACACTAACTTGAATTTCATCCTTAGCTGCTGTTCCATTCCATTCCAAACATTAATCAAGACTTCAGAGATTGAGCATTCCAATACTTGCAATCAGATATTGAAATCTGCTAACATCAAATGCTTTTGTAAGTAAATCTTCAACATTCTAATCTGTGTGAATCTTTATCATCTGAATAAACTTCTTCTCATTGGAATCTCTAATAAAGTGATGCCTAATCTTAATGTGCTTTGTCTTTGAGTGAAAAACATGGTTCTTCACTATGCAGATAGTACTCTCATTATCAATATGAATCTTAGTCTACATAAAGTTATATCCATAATCAAGCAATTGATTTTGGATCTAAAGTACCTGTCCACAGCAATTAGAAGCAGCTATATACTCAGCTTCAGTTGTATAATTTGCAACCACAGTTTGCTTCTTGCATTACCATGAAATCAACCTGCATCCTAAGAACTAACAACCTCTTGTTGTGGATTTCCTATCTAAACTTGCTCCTGCATAGTCACTATCAGTATATGCCACCAAATCAAAAGGTGAATCCTTAGGATACAAAAGGCCTAATTTAGGTTGACCTTTTAAGTATCTAAAGATCCTTTTCACATCATGAAGATGTGAAGCTTTAGGATTGACTTGGTATCTTGCATAGGCACATACTGAAAACATAATATCAGGCCTTGAAGAAGTTAGATACATCAATGATCCAATCATGGATCTGTACAAGTGTTCATCTACATCTTCTCGATCTGCATCTTTGAGCAAGGGTTTATGTGTTTCCATGGGTGTGCTTGCTGTTTTGACATCACTAAAGCCAAATTTCTTCAAGATTTCAGTCACATACTTGTCTTGACTGATGAATATCCCATCATCTTTCTTTGTCACTTGCAGTCCTAAGAAGAAAGTGACCTTACCCATTGAACTCATTTGAAACTTATTATGCATTAGCTTCTCAAACTCAGTGCATAAAACTTTCTTAATATATCCAAAAATGATATCATCTACATATACTTGAACTAGTAGAATATTACCTTTGACCTTTTTAATGAACAAAGTCTTATCTATCTGACCTCTCTGAAATCCATTGTCCAATAAATAAGTAGATAAAGTTTCATACCAGGCTCTAGAAGCTTGATGTAGACCATATAATGTCTTTTCTACCTTATAAACTCTGTCAGGGATCTCTAGATCTTCAAACCATGGAGGTTGACAGACATAAACTTCTTCAATCTTGCCATACAAAAATGCACTCTTCACATCCATATGATATACAACAAAGTCTTTGAATGAGGCATAGGCTAAGAACAGCCTAATTGCTTCAATCCTAGCAACTGGAGAAAAGACCTCATCATAATCTATTCCCTCTTCTTGAGTGTAACCCTGTGCAACTAGCCTTGCCTTGTTTCTAATCACAGTACCTCTCTCATCTTTCTTGTTTCTGTAGACCCATTTTTTTCCAATGGCCCTCTTGCCATATGGTAAATCAACCAAAGTCCAAACCTTTTACAATTTAAACTATAGAAGCTCATCCTGCATTGCTTCTATCCAGCTTGGATCTGTCAAATCTTGAATCACCTTCTTGGGTTCTACTTGTGATAGAAAACAAGCAAATAGACAATTTTGAAAGTCTTTATGATTTGTTCTTTGCTGAACAAAACTAAACAAACCATGTTCTTCTAACTTCTTGGTCATTCTTCTTGTTTGAGGTGCAGAATTCAAGTCTCTAATAATTTGTTCAACTGGATGATCTTTGTGTACACTTGTAGTTGGAATAGAACTGACAGGTATAAATACATATAAATTGTTCATGCCAGCCTCTGCATCAACATCATCATCATCATCTGAGTAAACAATCTCTTCCAAATTAGGCATATTTGGATCATTAGCACATCCATAGACTATATTTTCATCAACAACATTATCTTCTATGCCAACAACATTATCAGTTAAACTAATAGTATTAATATTATTAGTGATGTTGACATTTGCATCATTCTCTTGATTTGCTCTTGGCTCTTCTGTACTTGGAACCTCACTATCTTTATTCCTTGGATCTTCAGCATCCTTCTTTTCTTCCTCTTCTAATGGTTTGAATCTAGCATAAGGAGAATCCTTTGAACTAGAAGAGAATTGCAGATCTTGAGTCCATAATGGTAGCAGTATGTAATCTTTGCTAGGTATTGACTCCACTCTAGCTTTACCTGCACTATCACATACTTTTATACCTGCACTACCATTAGATTGATTCCATACAACAAATGGCTTATAGTTCATAGATTTTGTTAGTGTATCTATATCAAAAAGCCATTTAGGTCCATTTCCTGCAATATTAGGTGTATTCTCATTAAATTTAACATGCAGGTTCTCTTCCACTATCCTAGTTCTACTATTGAATACTCTAAATGCTTTGCTATTGGTAAAGTATCCTACAAAGAACCCTTCATTAGCCTTTCCAATAAATTTACCTAGGTGATCTAAGGTATTAAGGATTGTAACAGGACATCCAAATGGTTTCATGAAGCTTAAGGCATGTTTTCTACCTAGAAAAAGTTCATAAGGGGTCTTGTTGTGAGGCTTGATAACTAACACTCTATTTTGGACATAACAAGCAGTATTAACTGCTTCAGCCCAAAAAGTTGTTGGCAATTTTGAATCAGCTAGCATAGTCCTAGCAACCTCTATTAGTGTTTTATTTTTCCTTTCTGCTACTTCATTTTGTTGTGGAGTCCTAGCAACACTAAATTCCCTCTTAATACCCTTCATTTCATAGAACTGATTCATGACCTTATTCTTGAATTCAGTCCTATTGTCACATCTAATCACTTTCACCCTAAGGTCTATTAGATTTTATATGCCTGTTATAAATATTTTAAGGATTTCACTAGTTTCATCCTTAGTGGCTAAAAAGAAAACCCAACTAAATCTACTAAAATCATCTGTGACAACTAGGCAGTACATCTTTTTCATTAAACTCTTTACAAATGTTGGTCCAAACAAATCCATGTGTAACATTTGTAATGGTTGGCTGATTGAAGTGACTGTTTTGGTCTTACAAGAAGCTCTCTGTTGCTTTCCCTTCTGACAAGCAACACAAGTTTGATTAATTTCAAAAAGTTTTGAAGGTAAAACTCTTACAAGGTTTCCCTTTACCAGTTTATTCATTGTTTTGAAATTTACATGTCCATGTATCCTATGCCAAAGATTAGATTCATCTGGTGTGGCTTTTGCAAAGAGACAAGTGAGACCTCCTTGAGGAACAACATTCTTTAAATCAACACTATACATGTTATCCTCTCTAGAAACTTTAAGCAAAACATGACTTTCATCAGTTAACTTAAAGTCTGGAGACAGAACAACATATTCAGTATCAGTAAAAAGAACACTATTCTTCTTGTCACACATTTGTGAGACATTAAAGAGGTTAAACTTTAGTTCCTTTACAAAATACACATCTTTAAAATCCAATTTGCCAGTTCTTATTTTACCTTTCCTAGTAATTTTCCCACTTTTGGAATTTCCTCCAAAGGCAATAAATCCTCTATCAATTTCTTCATAATCTGTAAGATAGGATCTGTTTCTTGTCATGTGCCTATATCATCCAATGTCAATTACTCCTTTATCCTTCAACTCTTGTTGTGGATTGCCCTACACATAATGGTAAGAAAATTAGTTTCTTTTGGGGACCCAAGCCATTACTGACTTGGATCTGCCTTGTGCATCAACATAGTCAAATCTTTTAAATAGCATTGATGTACTATTATGTTTAGAAACATGGTCTATAACTTTAGTTTTTGGTTTCCAAACCGAACAAGCTGAGGCCTTAACAGCATTTCCCTTGTTTCCCTTAACAGCACTAAGAACTGCTTTTGACCTAGGAATATTAACTACTGCTTTTGGCTTAGCAGTATTAACTTTTGTTACCTTAACAATATTAACCTTTTAGTGAAATTACTGTTATTAGCTGCTGTTATTTTGTTAAAAGGCCTTCTAGCAGTTGAATATGCATTATAAATAACATTTTTCAAGGGTCCTGCATTATTCACTGCTATTCTTGGTTGAACAATATTAATTGGTCTAGTAGTCTTAAGTGAAATTGGGCCAGACCTAGTTAAGACTGTTCTTGGAACCATGTTCCTTTTTGCACTGGGATGAGTTAATTTAGAAAAATTCTGTAACACCCAAAAAAATGTGTGTCGCATCGGAAATGTGTCCAGGGGCGTTACTTCATAATACACAGCGCAAGATATAAGAGAACGACATCTAAATGTGTCGTTTGAAAAGTAATCTCGTTGATTTCCTTGAAATTGATATAACATTTGTCCCATAATTGCATCACAATAAAAAAGCTTGAAAGCTACCCAACGAGATTTGATCATTTGTATGTAAGTAGAAATCCATAAATGCAATCTTGTCAATTTAGACTCCAATGCATATCAGGTAATCCAAGCATCTAATTCACCCGAGAAAAACATGCTTAAAACGGTCAACATAAAGTTGGTGAGTTCATAGGTTTCTGTAATATAATTGTTGAACCAAAGTTCTGTAAAGTATGTATGACCATTTAAATCATTAAATGTCCTTCCAAAATGTATGTATGATTTTTAGAAATCATAGAATTGTAAAAATATGCATGACCATTTCAATCCCCAAATAGTCACAAAATGTACGTATGAAAGTTGGACCACAAATGTCCAAAGTATGTGTTGCCACTTTATTCAAGGCAACGTTAATGTTCAAGTGTATATAAAACCATGATTACCATTACTCTAAGTTCATGAAACTGTTGACGTAGACATGTATATATGCCACTTTATTCAAGGCACAATAAGAGTATACCCATCGTAGGTTTTCCCTCCAAGAACACCCGGGCAGTAATAAAAGAATATATACCCATCGTGGGTGTTCCCTCCAAGAACACCCAGGCATTAATGAAAATAATATGTACCCATCATAAGTGTCCCCTCCAAGGTCACCCGGGCATTTATGAAAATAATATGTGTACGTGATTGTTGGCCCCGCAGGCCGACCAATTCCCCATCGTAATCCGACATGCTATAACGTTCGTTCCCAGTGATAGCGAGAGTTAACCAACGGGGTTGTCAATCACAAATAGATTTATTTCAAACTTCGCGCTCAGGCCCTTCCAAGATATATTACAGTTCCATAGCAACCAAGCTAATCCGTAATCAATAAAAAGTATAGTATGTGGAATTACGTTTAAAATTAAACCAATAAATGTACCTCCTGCGAGATATAAAAAATGAGTATTACCCCAAACAGGTTAATCAAACCACTTAAATGCATTTGTAAACACGAAGCTATTCTTCACCCCAAAATATAAGAAAAACCAGTAAAACATAGGGCATAAACTCACAAAGCTTGAAAGGTAATAGCATTGTTATAAAATATAAAAACCGAGCATAGTAAATCAAGTTGCAAATGACAAGTAACAATTATTGTAAAAGAAAAGTAAATGAGTATGTAAACGAATTTGTAACGAGCATGGTTTCTCCCCCAAAACAGTTCAAAACAAGTAAAATAGGGGCTATGAGACTCACATTGATGATGAAAGAATGATGGCGGAATTACACAATGAGTACAAAGACAAACAGAAACTGGAACGGCTCGACTACGAAGCTGCACGCTTAACTTAACTGCTAATCTCCCACTAGCCTAGATAAAGGAAATTTGGGTTCCCGAAAGTATAGTCATCTCAACGCGACGACTTTTGGATAAAAGATTAAGATTTCAAGTGTGAGTAGTCTGATTGTGGTTGTTTTAAATAAAATAAATCAAAAAGTAAACGCAAAGTATGTAATATATTCCGTATAAATTACATATGAAAAATAAACCCTTATATAACTCATAACCGTGAATTATATAACAAAGACAAACAATCATAGAATAATGTGACGTTATAAATAGCTTGTAATTATTAAAAAAATAAGTGTGAGAAATAATTAAACCAAAAATTTCGACACCAATTTAGTTAAAAATAGTCCTTGCATAAAAGTATACACACGTCATAAATTATATTAAAAGATCCAACCTATGTTTGTAAAGCTTTTAACAAAAGTCTGATTTTACCTTCTAGTCAGGAATTTATAAAATAAAATTTTATAAAAATAAATACTTTCGTCTTATCGACGGATCGTGGCTAAAATCTTATCTTCATTTGTAAAATGTATAGTTTTCGTATCGTTGTCGTGTTAATAAACAGTTTTAATTTAATATATCTTTAGAATATAACTTAGTTCCTTTTACCGGGTCTCTAAAATAATAGAGGTTTTAGGAAAACATTACTAAATATAGAAATTTATATAAATTTCGTCATGACCTTTCCGTTTATAAAAACGATCCCAAGTCGAAAGACTTAACTGTAAATCTACTTTTCCAAACCAATTTTAATAGGAACGCATCCTAGAAAATTCAATTGTATTTTTATTGGAAATTTACGTTTATTTTCATATTATGAGTCCGTTATGGGTCTAATATAATATATCCGAAAATAATAACTAATCACATTTATTTAACCAATTATCCACCATAAATATAAATACCATATGTTATAATTTATTTGTTAATTTTAAATATAAACCAACGCACCTCAACTTTGAAACAGGTTAAGCCAAAACTGCAATGTTTTATGCATTTTTGATAAACCAAACACCCTTTTATGAAAATCTGTCCAACCAAACGCACCCTTGTGCGGTGATAGCCAATACCAAACGCACCCTATTTGTTTATAACAAAACCAAACGCACCCTGTCTGTTTTTTATTAACAACCAATACACCCCCTATTCTCGCGAAACAATAAACCGAATGCAACCCTGTGGTGCCAAATACCAACACCAAGCACCCTATTGGCAGACCCGACCAAACGCGACCCTCAGTGCCGGATCCAAACGCACCCTCGGTGCCGTTACAATCAAACCGAACGCACCCTTGTGGTTTCGAGGCACCACCAAACGCACTGTTAGCCTCAAAATATTAAGTCGAACAATGGAAGTTCGTTCATAATTATATTAGGTCTCGGTCACTAAATTTAATATACGTTGTAATAGGCTAGACGGGTAAACGGGCTCTTACTTGTAATCTAATCGGTCACGTGTATCGGGCGAAAGCCCAAGTAAACCCGAGCCTGGCCCGTAGAATTACTAAAGGCATGCAAGCCTATAAATACACCTCACCAAGGAAGGTGAGGTGGTTGGTTCATTTGTAAACTTTTCCTTGCAAGTAAATCATCCACTTTCTCTCACTAGTTTCTCTCTTTACAAATCTTCATACCTCCTAGCTTATTCTCTTGTTAATCTTATTGAAGTGAAGTGATTAAGGGTAACTGACATTTGGTATCAAGAGCCTCGGGTGTTTAGTGTTTGATTTGTGGATTAAACAACAAATTTCGTGGTTTTTTTTCCTTGGTTCGAACTAGAAAAAAAGACAAGAAAAAACCATGGTTTGATTTATATTTTCGTGGTTAATATTTTTGTGGTTAAAGTGTTAAATCTTTGTACTTTCTTGTTTATGAATACTTGTAATACTTGTTTTAGGGTATGGTTAGCTTATTATCATAAGCAAGTTGGAAGATTTGGCTATTCGATGCTCAATTAGAAGAAAAGTTTCGTCATTGGCTTTTTGACAAAGTATCTTGTTTGCGTTTTGACAAAATTCTTGGTTCGTTTTGATATCGAAGACATTGCGTTTTGAAGAAAAGAGACTGCGTTTTGACAAAGCGTTTTTGACACGGCGTTTGAGGCATGAGCTTTTGAGTCACTGCGTTTTGAGTCAGTGCGTTTTGACCAATCTTTTTGACTCCACAGGTTGCGTTTTGAAGATTATCATTGCATTTTGACTAAAACGTTACTCTGCCCAAATTTTTTATCCATTGCGTTTTGTGTCCAAGAAGTGTTGCGTTTTGAGTAGACATTGCGTTTTGAGTAGACACATTGCGTTTTGATCAATTGTTGCGTTTTGATCAAGTGTTGCGTTTTGACCAAGAACTCTTGCGTTTTGACTAAAGTCATTGCGTTTTGTCCATTGAAATCACATGTTTTGAAACCCTAATTTCTGAAGAAAAAAAATTCGACTAAATACAAGGAGTTTGACTAAAACGTTACTCTGCCCAAATTTTTTATCCATTGCGTTTTGTGTCCAAGAAGTGTTGCGTTTTGAGTAGACGTTGCGTTTTGAGTAGACACGTTGCGTTTTGATCAATTGTTGCGTTTTGATCAAGGTCGATTCGCGCATCAGGTGGTATTTGACCGAATTTGGGAATATATATTAATCACCGTTTAATCAAAACATCACATCAAGACAAACAAACTTCATAGACTAAATACAAGGACTTTGGACTTTAATTTGGACTGCAAGGACACATAATCAACAAACTTTAACAACAACAATTAACTTTTCACGGTTTTCTCTCGATTTTGTAAAATCCCGCGAAAGAACTCAATTTCTCGGTTTAAATCCTTGACTTGTAAAATCCCGTGGAAATTAATTACTTTCAATTAAAATGTGATCTAAAAGACTCAAAGTGCTATCCGGAAAAGGTTTTATGGTTACGATCTCATACCCTACAACATCTTATTTCACTTAAGATCCTTCAATCATTTTTCACTTCATAATTCTTTAATCATTCATCATGACAACTCCAAGTGTAACTTCCATAACCGACAGTCAAATGCATAACAACATAATGGCAGCAGGTTCAAGGGATCGTCCACCAATGCTTGCAACAGGACGATATGCACAATGGCGATCACGGTTCTTACGATACATTGATACAAGACCAAATGGTGATGCCTTGCGGAAGTGCATTCTTAAAGGTCCCTACACTCCAACGTTTGTCACAACACCAGCTGTTCCTGCTACAGAGGATTCTCCAGCAGTTTTTTTTTTTTTTTTTTTTTTTTTTTTTTTATTACCTGAACCAAACAACACTCGAGACTGTTACGAATATGACACCTGAGAACAAGCTCATTAAGGAATCAAAAAAGAAGCGATTCATTTGATTATTGACTGGTTTGGAGACGAAATATACTCAACTGTTGATTCATGTACAACAGCTCAAAAATGTGGGAAGCCACGAAAGGCTACAACAAGGTAATCACAGGAAATTCAGATGTCAAGACCAACTTATTTTGGGAGTTTGGTTAATTCACCTCTCACGATGGAGAAATAATTGAGGTCTTACTACACCACGATTCTACAAAAATGAGTGAAAGAAATGAATCAGAAACAATTGACATTGCAACGATGCAGTCAATGTTCAATTTCTTCAGCAACCATCACAGAATGGTCCAGATTTGTCCACAATTGTGATGCAAACAACACAAGTTGGATGAAGTTTTCATACCATAAGCGTATTGACATTCTTAAACCATACCAAAAGAATGGCCAAGATGCTAACCCATTAGCACTTGTTGCTACTCTCAAACACTTCAAGACCCTATTCTCAATCATCAAAGGTCACACAATCATATGCACCAACATCAAAAAGCTTCACTTCCAATCAGATCACATGCAACACAATAACAAAGGAAAGAGAATAGCCAAACCAATCACACCACCATCTGAGTCCAGCATCTGAAGAAGACGAGTAGATCTGAACAAGCTCAGAAGGATAAAGACATGCAGAAAAATTTGGCTCTCATTGCAAAGTACTTCAAGAAACTCTACAAACCTACCAACAACAACCTCAGAACTTCCTCAAACACCAGAAACAAGAATGTGGATACTACTCCAAGGTACGGATGACATCAGATTGACATTTTGGGAATCAGAGTGGCAATTGAATGTTGTATGGGCTTAGGGAAAACTGTAGGTGGTCCAGTAGTGCAACAGTCTGGGATACAGTGTTTTAACTGCAAAGAATTTGGTCATTATGCTAAGGAATACAGAAAGCCAAAACGGGTTAAAGAACTCCATGAATCGATCAAGAAAAGATGTTGATGTGTAAACAAGCTGAGAAGGTGTTTCAGACGTTCAAGCAGAAGCAATCTGACTGGCTACAGACACGGAGAAGAGACTGATGAACAAGAGTTGGAAGCACATTACAGCTACATGGCAAAGATACAGGAGGTTCCCAATGCAGACTCAGGAACTGATTCTGAGCCATTGGAACAGGTACAATATGATACTGATGATAATGTGCTTGCCAATGACATACAACATTTTGACCAATCTGAATCCATCAGTAACACATGTGCAGTGGAAACGGGTGATAGTAATGTTACTCTTGACTCACCGGATATGTGTGATAATGATATTCAGGATGACCAAAACGATGTAGAAATGTGATGTGAGTGTGTTGCACATGCTAATTTAATTGCTAATTAAAAAACTTGATGTCGATGAGAATAAAAAGATTCAAAAGCATAAAAGAAAGCAAATGCAACATTGACTCAATAATTAACTGAGTGCAAATATATTCTTGCGGAAACTAGTAGAACTCTAGGAGAATCTAATAGTATTCGGGATAGTTTGCATAGTTTGTCACTTCAAATACAACAGACTGATGTTTGAGAGGTACAAGGCCCTTTAATGAGTCGTAAGTTGACTATGAAAAACATGTACATAATTATAATGAAGGCTCTAGGACGATTAGCTCCAAAAGAAATTTGACATCAAAGAAGGATAAAAGGAAAGCCATGTGAAATTTCAATTGTCAAAGAGAAACAAGATGAGTTAGTTCAAACAGAGCTTTATTAACCAAGTAACTTACGAAGGTCTTTTTATGAGAAAACAAAGTTAAATAACGAGATTTGAAGCTCAAGGAAGAATAAAATATGACAAAATGAATTAAATGAAAACCAATAAAGTTTTTGACGAAATTGTTTACAAACGGAGTCAATTCAATCAAACCATTCAAATGATAGCACGCCAAATGCCCTACATTTAATGTGGAAGACCTACCTTTCCAATCCAAGGTACCTTAAAAAAGGCTCAAATGAGATGCCTTGTTTGTATGCGATCCTCACATGACCATCAACCTGTCCTGCAAACAGACTCGCCCCCCGGATAGTGAAAGACTCAGACTCTTGATGCAGAGAGTCGATCAAAATTGAATAAAGACTTAGTGAACCTTTGACACACAATGTTTAAATAGTCTTTAGGGAAATTTCAAAACCCCCAACCCAGCATAATGAAATTCATTCGCACAGGCAAATGAAATAAGAAAGAAATGTGGAGAAAATCATTTGTGAAAACAAAGTCCAAAAATTTTCAAAAAACAAAGATTATCTTACCAGTGTCCTAATCAAGTCAGCAAAAGTAAGATAAGCATATAATGTCATGACAAATAACATCAATCACTAAAATAAATGTCAATCAGCATGGATAAAAACATTCAAACGACCTTCTTCATCTTCGTAACCCAACTGCGCAAGATATGGAAATCCTAGTAAAGACATGTTTGATGCCCCTTGCCCTTAAGACTCAGAATGATAGTTTCATCGCATTTGTACATGAACTTAAGCAAGAAATGCATGCAATTAAAAAACGTGAATCTCTGAAGATGAACTTGATGAACTTGAATCTTATAAGGCAGAATTTCCAACTATGTATGATATGTCATTGCAAGAATAGTGTGCTAAAGATGTTATGTGTTCTTATTTGCAATCTCATCTGATTTAGATTAATCACTTATTACAATGCTTATATCTTCATAAAGTCATGGAATGTGACTGTCCTTGCACAAAGAGCTTGTCAGAACAAATTGAATTATGTAAGTACAAGAGATTTACACTGATCTTTTTACAGAGTTTTGGCTAAATTAGAAAAACACTCAATTTCTCTTGAAATCGCTTTACAAGACTGTCGAAGTGAACAACAGATAAATGACACAGTTTGCAAAAAAAGGCATCAATGTATTTCGAAAGGAACCAGAACAATATTATTGAAATACAGATTTAAAAAAGCACAAATGCAAGACATCGAAACATGGTAATAAAAGAGTTAAAGAAACTCATTCTGGTAACAAAAAGGAAAGTCTGTGGAAACGCAGTTTAATAAACCATCTGTGTGTTCGACAACCAAATGCACAAATGATTCACAAACCATCAGTTTTAGAAAACGGCTCCTTTTTCAGACTCTCTTGAGAGAAAATATTTTGCAAAGAAAAAGTCGGTTTTAAAAACTAATGAGTCAGAGGGTTTATCAAAACCAGTCACTCCACAGAATTTGCCTCAAACAGCAAAGCAAGCTGTAAGAAACACAAATGTGATTAAACCAGGCATGTATCGAATTGCAAGTAGTACCACACAAACTAGAGCACCACAGTTGAATCAGACTTCTAGGAATACTAATCCTCGCGTATCTACATCTACAGGAGTAGCTCACAAAACTAATGTTAGCAGACCACAGCCTAGGAGCAATCAAATGAAAGATAAGGTCGTGCCAAACACTAGTCATGTGAATTTTAAGAAGACTGAAGTAGAAGAAACACTCCTAGGATATTCTAGTGTTTCTAATCCAAACAAAGTTCTGTAACTGCGTGTTATAACAGTTAAATTCAGAACATTGAAATGTTAATGCTGTTTTGTGCTACTTGTGGAAAAATGTGTGTTTGAATTCGAATCATGATGTTTGTGTATCTAAGTTTTTGAAAAGACTGAATGCTAGAACTAAGAATCTACTGTAGTGCCTATTAGTATAGAAAACCCAAAAGTCAGGCGAACAAATCTGTTGCAACACCCAATAAGAAACAGTTGCATCAGAATCCACTGTCACAAATTCAAAGAGTTACAATAGATTTGAATAAGAAGATCTAATAAGGAATGGAAAAGGTGGATAGCACAACAATGCCTATCGCATATACATGGGTTCCTAGACAAAAAGGAAATGGGTACCAAAGTTAGGAACGAAAGTGTGCTAAGAATGTTAGTTTTTTTCCGTAGATAATGTATCTATGATAACTAATGTCTTGAAAACTCACAAACACTTTAGGATCCAATTTGTCATGTATTCCATCGTCCTCTAATTCTCTTGCAGATTGTACAACTCATCCTATTCATTGTTGACTCTGGATGCACAAAGCACATGACGGGCAATCTATCTCTGTTGTGCAATTTTGTTGAAAAATACTTGGGGTACGTGGCTTTTGGCAATGATCAAATTAGCTGCCAATACTTGTTTATGATATTTGGTTCAAGGAAATATCACGATCAAAAGGGTTTACTACGTCGAAGGTCTCAATCACAATCTTTTCTCGGTTGGTCAATTCTGTGATGCGGATTTGGAGGTTGCATTTCGGAAATCTACATGTTTTGTTAGAGATCTTCAGGGAAACGACTTACTAACCGGTAATCGTGGAACTGATCTCTATACAATTTCTCCAAGAAACATCTTCATCAGCTCAATCTGTCTCATGTCTAAAAGCATCACCAACTCAAGCATGGTTATGGCATCAAAGACTTTCTCATCTCAACTTCGACTACATCAACTTGCTTTCAAAGAAAGATGTTGTGATTGGTTTACCAAAACTGAAGTATGTCAAGGATCAACTATGTTCCTCTTGTGAAGTGAGTAAAGCAAAACGAAGTTCATTCAGTAAAGACTGTTCCAAGTTCAAAAGGACGGTTACACCTGCTTCATATGGACTTATGTGGTCCAATGCGGGTTGCAAGCATAAATGGGAAGAAATATATTCTGGTAATCGTCGATGACTACTCCAGATACACTTGGACTCTCTTTCTACGTTCCAAGGATGAAACACCAGAAGTTTTAAAAGACTTTCTCACGATGATCCAAAGAAATCTTCAAGCCCCTGTAATTTATGTTCGCACTGACAGAGGCACTAAGTTCTTAAACAAGACACTTAATGCATTCTTTAAAGAAGAAGGAATTGAGCATCAAACTTCTACACCTCGAACACCCAAACAGAACGGCGTTGTCGAAAGACGAAACCGCACTCTTGTTGAGGCTGCTTGAACGATGCTTTCAGCTTCTAAACTTCCTTTATTCTTTTGGGCTGAAGCAATTGCAATCGCATACTTTACTCAAAACAGATCAATCATCATCCCAACTCATGAGAAAACGGCATATCACATCATTAATGACAGAAAACCCTCAATTAAAAACCTTCACATCTTTGGTTGCACTTGTTACCTAACCAGAGATGGTGAGAACTTGGATAAGATGAAAGAAAAAGGTGATCCGCGCATTTTGGTGGGATACTCCACTCAGTCAAAGGGATATCGTGTCTAAAACAAGAGAACAAGATTGATAGTTGAATCCATACATCTCAGATTTGATGAGATCAAAGAGATGTCTGAGACGTCTGTTGCTAATGACACTTCAGGCCTCGTTCCCCAACGACAAAAGGCGTCAGATTATGACAACCCTGACCCCGCACCAGAACTACAAAATGTTTCTCCTTCAGCAGATACAACAGTTCCATCACAACAGGAGTTGGATCTTCTTTTCGGTCCTTTGTACGATGAATTTTTCAATGATGGTACTTCTCGTGTCAACAAGTCTTCTTCTCCCACCGACAATTCTATTCAAAGAGACACACTACCTTCAACGCATATTCAACCTACATTAGAACCGACAACTCCAACAAATGTTCATGCTGAGGAAAACAACGATAATCAAGCAGAATTTACCAATCCTTTATGTACACCGGTACAAGAAAATGCTGAGTCTTCCTCACGCAATATTGGTAATTCAAATGTGCATACCTTCAATCAACCTCAAGATTCCGAATACCGATGGACAAAAGATCACCCGTTAACTCAAGTTCGTGGAAATCCATCCAAGCCAGTGCAAACAAGACGACAACTTGCAACAGATCCTGAAATGTGTATGTTCGCACTCACCGTGAGTATTGTTGAACCGAAAAACATTAAGGAGGCAATGGCTGATTCTGCATGGATAGAAGCAATGCAGGAAGAACTTCATCAGTTTGACAGACTACAAGTCTGGGAACTCGTTGACAAACCTTTTGGCAAGAACGTAATCAAGCTAAAGTGGTTATGGAAAAACAAAAAGGATGAAGACCAAACTGTAATTCGCAACAAAGCACGACTTGTAGCAAAGGGTTATGCTCAGGAAGAGGGTATTGATTTCGAAGAATCATTTGCTCCAGTTGCTCGCTTGGAGGCTGTCAGGATTTTTGTCGCATATGCTGCACACAAGTCTTTTCCAATTTATCAGATGGACGTGAAAACGGCATTTCTTAATGGTCCATTGAAGGAGGAGGTTTATGTTGCACAACCAGACGGATTCGTTGATCCTGATCATCCAGACAAAGTTTACCGTCTAAGGAAAGCTCTATATGGATTGAAACAAGCTCCGAGAGCCTGGTATGATGAACTCTCAAAATTCCTGATTTCCAAAGGTTTTACTAAAGGTATCATTGACCCGACCCTATTCACGATAAAATACGGGGAGGACATTCTACTTGTGCAGATTTACGTTGATGACATTATTTTTGGTTCCACAAACCCTAAATTTTCAAAACGTTTTGAAAAATTAATGCACGGTAGATTTGAGATGTCCTTAATGGGGGAAATGAAATTCTTTTTAGGACTTCAGATCCACCAATCCCCACGAGGTATTTTTATCAATCAGGCCAAAATATACTTTTAGAGATTCTGAAAAAAACAATGGTATGGAAAAAGGACATAGCATTGTACATCAATGACTACGAAACCTAAATTAGATGCAACTTGAGTGTGAACCACGGAGACCAAACTGACTATCGTAGCAAAATCGGTCACTCCATGTATCTGACATCTAGTCACCGAGACATAGTGCAAGCAGAATGTTATTGTGCAAGATATCAAGCAAGACCGACTGAAAAACACCTCAAAGAGGTTAAAAGGATCTTTCGATACTTAAGAGGTACCATTCATATGGGACTCTGGTATCCGAAGGGTTCTGGCTTTGAACTAACAGCTTTTTCAGATGCCGATCATGCCGGTTGCCTTGATACTCGCAAAAGCACTTCTGGAGGAATACAGTTCCTAGGTGATAAGTTAGTCAGCTGGATGTCAAAGAAGTAGGACTGTACTGCAATGTCATCAGCAGAGGTAGAGATACCGTGGCGTTTATCCTGCAAGTTGTGCTCAGTAATGTGGAAGCGGACACAGCTTCAAGATTATGGCTTTCAACTAACAACAAAATCCGATATATTGCGATGCTCAGTCAGCCAAGCAATCTCATGCAACCCCGTACAGCACACCCGTTACCAATGCACATCCATACTCGGTTAACATTTTCATCAAAGAACAGGTTTGAAATGGTATAATGAACTATAACTTCTTGTACCAAACTGAATACCAATTGGCTGATAAGTTTACTAAAAGCCTCCTGAAGAAAGTTCAGTACTTTGTCAGACAAATTGGAATGAGATGTTTGACTCCAGCAGAACTGGAGGTTCTGACAAAAGAATCATCCTGATACTTCATCCAAAACATCAACATGTAAATAATTTTGAAAAAAGAAAAACACAAAATATAAAAAGTTCAAAAGAAAAATACAACTCAAAAAATCACAAATGTTTCAAAAAATATTCTTCTTCGACAGTCCCCCCTTGAATCGATAAACATTTACGTACCTAGAAAAGTTGATTAATATCGACAAACGGCGTTAAATGAAGTTCGAACAGGATTTTCAAAAGTATTTCAAAACAAGCATTTCAAAGTTCTCTTAAATGGCTTATGTGCAAATATCAGTTCGTAAACCCGGACTTCAAATAAAGGGAAAGTGTATCTTTGAAGATAACTTATCCTAACAACGAGAAATATCTAACGTTTCTCGTCTTGAGCGTTCGTACAAGACATTCAACAAAGTTTTAAAGCTCAAGAAAAAGGATAGTGTACGCATAAGTGCGCTTACCCTTCGAATTTTGGAAGAGAAGTCTTCTAACATGATGTTTTTCAAAAAGTTGAACACAATTTTTCAAGAATTTCTCACTGACATTTCCAAAATCTTTTCCAAAATTGTTTGTTCAACATCCATCTTCAAGGGGGAGTTATTTTTCGAAAAACAAAGTTTAATGGAGGTTGGATACATCATCTCACGACCATTCTTATGTATTCAAACCATTCCCAAAAAGTCTCTTAACAACATCAAGATAATAATGGCAATTCAATAGAATGATTGTTATAAGATGACTAAGTGTTCAACCTCAATTTTATATCGATTTTACAACTTGGTATCATTTTTTTGGTGTCAAACATATGTAAAATTGAGGGGGAGCAAGATGAAAAAGTTCCACATAATTCATGCTAAGCTTCAACGTTTTTTTTCCCCCAAGGCCTTCAAGACAAATTTTAATCACGACAGTAATTTCACAAATCGAAGGGACTTAGAATTTAAAATAAAGGGAGAAATGTAATTAAAATGTGATCGTAAAGACTCAAAGTGCTATACGAAAAGGTTTTATGGTTACGATCTCATACCCAAGCAACTCTATTTCACGACGATTCTGAAGAATAAGGTGTAAGGTTAGGCATTTGTCAACCTATGAAATTCCAAACCAGAACCGGAAGGGATCTACCAAGGACACCCATAGTTAGAAATAGCAGTCCATAGGTTATGATTGGAGATGAATGTGTATAAGGGAAGAAATGCCGACCTAAGATTGAGCTAACACGGGAACAATTCACAACAGGGGAGGTGTTAAGTAATGACGTCGTAGGTAAGCATTGAAGGGTTGAAGAATTAAAAAGAAATGTAAGGGATAAAGGGTGAAATAAAGAAGCCCTCCACACAACTTAGGCAGAAACCCGGGTCATACATATCTGTATCAGAATCACAAAGTTGATGCTGACATTGAAGACGACATCATGGACCCAGTGATGGCAATGCACCAAACCCTTTCCCAGCCATTCGGGGTTTTCTCGACAAAAGAAACTTGTCTCATTTTGTCACGGGAGGAAACACCGACTTCTATTGACCTTTCTCATCCGAGTTAGTTAATATTGAATAGTGGCCCCAGTCTTGCTCCAGCCGCCGATTTCTAAAAACAAAAAGCACTTAAATCGAGTCTAGAGCAAGAGATCATCAAAAAAATCTCATTAGGACACATTACATGACAAACACTTAGTTTGAACATCATTACATTCACAAGCTGTTATCAAGAGTCCTACGCATTATCCTGTGATTTTGCCAGAACATTTCAGAGTGAATACTCTTTATAATTTCATAACTAACGAATCGGAAATCGTCTTGACCAGCCATCCAACAAGCTCTTTGGTAGGTGACTTGCGAAGATATCTATATGATCAAACTTGTGTCAACTGAAAGAAACTATGGTGCGATTCAATGTATTCAACTTTGTTCCAGGAAATGAATTGACGCTTAATCAGAAAGATAGTAAACAACTGATTCACTCTTACCGTGTTGTTCCTGCTTTGATACGTATCCATAATGAGAACTAAAAGCATGTAAACTAATACATAAGAGTAAGAAGATCCTACCTTTGAGCTGGAAACCCTGCCAAGTGAGATTCTTTGAAGTCCGACTAAATCACAGTACCAGTATTTATACTGTAAAACGGTCCAACGGAACCGAGTTAATCTAACCAAATCCGGAAGAAAGACAAAGCCATATTCGTCCCACCCCTTTATTGCTAACTGTTTTCTTTCAGGATACATAAAGATGGAGATGGTGATGCCTCATTCCAGCAGGAGTCGAATTCATTACCACATGCTCATAACCTCATCCTACAAAGACATTTTATAAGCATTAAGATTCAAGAAACAATGAAAGCTCAAGATTAAAGACAAAACTTTCCGCGCAAACTCTGATATTAAAGGATAACTCCCAGAATTCAAGCTTCGTCGGGGGAGATTGTTTAGCAAGCGTACTATGATGATGCAAAGTATGAGCATGTTGGTCAAGACACAAGATCGCAAGGTGGCAAAGACGATCAAGACAAAAGGAAAAAGATTTAAAGATCTCGGACGAAAAAGACAAAGTCAAAAGACAATGATAAAGGCTAAAGATCAAAGATCACAAAGCATGAAGGAACAAGCCTACAACGAATTCAGAGACCAAGACCACAAGAGCTTAACGACAAAAGCAATCTCATTGATCTCAAGAAGGAGTGTCACAATGAACTCACTTCGGGGGAGATTGTTAGCCTCAAAATATTGAGTCGAACAATGGAAGTTCGTTCATAATTATATTAGGTCTCGGTCACTAAATTATTATACGTTGTATTAGGCTACACGGGTAAACGGGCTCTTAAATGTAATCTAACCGGTCACGTGTATCGGGCGAAAGCCCAAGTAATCCCGAGCCCGGCCCGTAGAAATACCAAGGCATGAAAGCCTCTTGGTATTAACTATAAATACCCCTCTCCAAGTATGGAGAGGGGGTTGGTTCTTGTTAATTCTCATTTGTAATTTTGCAAGTAATCATCCATCTTTTTCTTCTCTCTACCTTTCTCTCTCTAACTTCTCTCTAAACTTCTTCCATATTTTCTCATCTTAATTTTTCTAGTTTCGGATATGAAGTGATAAGTGATTTTATGGTTCCGACACACCTCATAAAATAGGAAGATGAAAACACTCAAATCACTAAACTAATCTATGAGGTAACATGTAACTAATTCGCTCAATTGCTCGGTCGTGATGAGTTTTTTATCATAAGCTTGGCAAGGAGACACATCTCAACCGCTAAAGCTAAGGAGTAACAATTTTATAAAGGTAAATATGGGTTTGTATGATAAGGCTTAGGGTTGATCATTTTTCAATCTTTCACCAGAAGTACCACTCCAACAAGGCAGCTGAAGCACACATACATAGCTGTAATGACAAAATAGACATGTGTGTTCGATCACATCCTTATTAGAATTTAACCAACGATTAGGATGAAGAATGATATAGGGTAGGGACCTTCTAACTTTTACCAATAGTAATAAACCAACAAGGCAGCTGAGACATGCATACATGGCCGTAATGACAGAATAGACATGCACGCTCGTATACATCCTCATTCGCGTAAAACCAGCGGTTAATCATTAGGAAAGAGAAGTAAATTGTTGTTAAATAAAAATTACGAAACAAATAGATTAAGTCTAAAATACAAGTTGCTAGACACTTTTTTCCTGACCGTAACCATGACAAAGACACAACTATTTATAACGTCTTGATCATAGATCAAAAACAACAACTTAAGTTGGCGTTCCCGTAACAGTCAACTTTCTAATCAACCCATACTTTACATACTTTACAAGGCAAGTGACGATATCTACCACTTTATACAATACTCTACATCGTCGATTTATATCAACAAATAATCGATCCTTCGTGTAATTCCTTCGGTAGTTGCGAAACGATTATCTTCAAACTTTCCTTCTCTTTTTTGTTGAGAATTTTCTAATTTTTTTTATTTTTTTTACTAACACTATACTACGAAACTCGGTGTAATTTCACCATCTTCATGATCATAATAATTCCGGATAATACCTTCGGTAATTCTTCGTTCTTCGAACGTACCATTAATTGCGATGGTAGTAAAAGTACATGAGTTTTGACTATATTATACATTCCTATTTGCAATGTGCAAATTCTTCCAACCGTACTAAAATTGACACAAGACTCGGGAAATACAAACTTTACACTTTAAGCAACTAGCAACTGTAAAATAAACTTAATCTAACAGGGTAGGCTAAGGTGTAACGAAACAAACAATTAGTGAATTTTCTAAAGGATTGGCTCTACGGGTTGTTCTAGGGGTATCTAACTCTTAAAGTGAGAGTGAACAAAGGGTTTATACAGGAATTAACTAACCAGTGTAGTTAGTTAATAAGCAACATGTAAAGGCGTTTTTGGTGTAATCCTAAAATTTATCAATTTAAACAAGTTACTCCATTTAAATCCATAGTACTCATCACTGCGGTCTCGAGTGATATAATAAGCCAAGTTCTAAAGTCTACTATATCACCGACACACTCATATTTTGTGGAATTTAGGTAAACATTTGGAAACGGATAAGGTTAAATCCTCACAATATCTAATAAGAGTTATTGTGTGCGGATTATGTATTAAGTAATTTCACAAAAGTAGGCTTGAATTTTTTTTTAAATTTTAAGTATAATTTAAGCATTTTAGTGTGAAAAATTGACAAGTAAACATTCTAATCCCATCCCCCCACTTGAATTATACAACATCCACGTTGTAAAGATTAAACCCATTAAATACAAAATTAAAATGAATTAGAAATGAGAAACTCCCCCAGATATTTGCTCGATAGATTCTCCATGAAATTTATTTGAGCAAGAAAAATTTATTATTATTTAGTGTTTTGAACAACCGCCTGAAGTTTTCAAGACACCAACACATCCAATATCTCTAGATTTGTAAACTCTCTAATATTCATCGATATTTATTTCACGAGGTCCTGAGTAAATAATAGGAAAAACATGCATTCCTATCTTGGTACCTACGGTTAATTTAAACTAAACTAAATAGACTAAATACGGGTCAGTCTGGTGAATAACGCCCGTAATAAATGTGCAGATACGCCGAATTGGGGCCAAAATTAACAATAATGTTTTTAAAAGTGCATAAAAAGTAAAGACTGATAATGTCCAGACAATCAATATGCCGTATGGTATAGAGCGGATACACCGTATTGATGTTTGGGAAGAACAGCCTGAAATAAAAATAAATAACAATCCGGAGTTGTGCTCCTGGGAAGCACTTTTGTTTACAGCAAAGTCTTTAAGTTAGACTTTTCTTTAGCTTTTCCTTTCATTCCATTTCATGCATGCTAATGTGCTCGCGTATGAGCCATTCTTTTGTCTTCGCAATCTCGGATGTAATCCAAGGTCCTAAGTTTAATACTCTCCTTTGTAGAACCCCTTTTGTAGATCGATATACCTAGTATAATAAACCCTTTAGCCTGTAAAGGATGTTACTGTCCTTTAATAAAATCCAAGTCTATAACAATGAAACACTGACGTAATACAATTAAACTATGCCGGAAACTATTTAACTTATCAAGAAGACACACAAGGTTTAACAAACGATTTGTATTATCTCACGTTGAATCTCCTAAGATCGCCAGAATCCCTAATAACAATACTTATCTCTAATACTTTCTAACTAAATAGCTTTATGTGTTTTTATTGGTTGTTCTCAGTGTGCATCCTAATCTTCCTAGTAGATCCTTTTATAAACATATAAGGCTAACTAGTATGTGTAACAGTTCCTTGTTAATTAACACAAATACTAATTAATACTAATCACTAATGTAACTGTTACATGATAACTACTAATGTAACCGTTTAATCATTTAAAGTTCCTATAATTAAAGCATACCTTCGACTTTTCCATACTAAACCTAAACAGGCATTACTTTGACCTTGTTGACTTTAGCAGTACTTTGACCTCTTTGACTTGTATTTTTCCCAACAATCTCCTTTAAACTTGAATTCTACTTGCTTGATCTTCAAGTTTCTTGATGGTTGGACATCTTCGTTCAGCATCCATGACAAGCATTCATCTTCTAGATAATAATCCTCTAAGCAGTAATCCTTGTATACAATATGTTTTGAGTATCTTACATGAAACCTCTTGTTTTGAGCCATAAAACACTTCATCAAGAAATCTTTTGTCCTTTGCAAGCAAACATTTCATATCAGCTTCAGGTCATCTCAGCAACATAATGGGTTTTAAGAGCTTAACCAAGTAGCCATTCACTCCATTGGCTAGTCCAATGTCTTTGGTACTGCCTAGAAAGTAAATAAACCATGGTGAACTGAAAACCACTTTAACACTCAGAACCAAGAATCAATAGTGTGATTGAAATACTATGAATAGACTTTTGGTAAGTCATTACGAACCATGAACGTTAGATAAGTCTTTACCTGTAGCCGTTTGCTCAGGACTAGCCAACTCTCAGTAATAAAACATTGGTGAGTTGAGAACCATACAGTTTTGAGCAAACTATTAAAGCTATCAACGGATTTGAGTTCTCTTTACCAAAAGCTGTTTTCTTGAAGGAATCTTTGATGGATTCTTGAACTTGTTAGGATATCATTTCATCACCTCAAACACAAAAATAAGAAAAATAGATTTTAGAGAGAAAGTAAAAAAAGAAAGAAAAATGGTTACTTGTTTCACAAAAGAAAAATGAGAAGCAACACCCTCTCCACACTTGGAGAGGTCATATTTAAATAGTTCCACGAGTGACATTCTAGTGGGCGTTGAGTTGGGCCGGATTTCAAGATACAAATGGCTTTGAGCCCGATCAACATAGGCCAACTAGCTTAATAAAATTCCCGTAAACTAATACTTTTACTATACAAGCTCGGAAAATTTCATGACTATCACTTTAATCAATACAACACGGCTAACAATCCCCCCCTAAAGGAAGGGTGGTCATTCCAATTGTTGGATCCTTCTTCGTGACGTCCTTAGAGACTTGGAGCCTTGTATTCTTGGTAATTCTTTTTGAAGATCCATTTGCATGCTGTGATCTTGGATCCTTGATCTTTAACTTGAAAAACATTGACAAAATACGATATCGTGTGGTCTATGGCCCAAGATTTGTCTTGACTACTGAGATAACTAAATCTTTGATCCTTGATTCTTTATTGCGCTATTGCCGATCTTGTGTCCTCCACCCTCATAGCTCAAGAACTTGAAAAGCTTGCCTACCCAACTCCCTCAACATATTCTTTTAACATGATTACTATTGAACCAACAAAATGTTCTTATTAGAAGTGCTTGTCATCAAGATTGCGAAAGACTTTGATAGATTGAGCGTTCATCCATGAAAAAAATCTTTTGTGGATTGAGCATGAGGTCTTGACTCTTTGACTCGTCATGGACAGAATGCTGCAAACCGTCAGGAAAACCTGCAAGTCTAGGTAAGAGATAAACATATATGACGAAAGTGTCTTTGTCCACTGCTTTCGTCGCATTATGGTTGCCATAACCACGGTTCCCCCGTTAATCAGTATAATACTGCTGTGATCAGTAAATTCAAAAGAATCTCCTTGACAAAGGGTTTCGCAGGTGCACTACCGTTCTCGTTTACCGTGGAGCGATGCGTCAAGGCAGACAACACAGTAAAGATAATCATATAGTTACTATCTTTTATTTGAGTCGTCAATTCATTTTACTAAAAACTAGGAACAAGTCTTGATTCATAATAGAATCACAACCATTCGTTTCTTTCCAGTTAACACAAGGTTGATTCATAAGAATCTCGCAAGTCACCTACCAAGAGCTTGATAGATGATGGCTCAAGAAGGATTTCCATCTTTCACTGTGAATACTAAGAGTACACTCTGAGGTCTGGCAATTACACAAGAGATAATGCGTAGGACTAATGATACCATTGTTTGTTATAATGATGTACAAGAACATTTATAATACAGGAATTTGAGTCCTATAGAGATTTTGTTAAGGATCTCGTTGGCTCAGAACTCTATAAGTGCAGCATTTGTTATTTTGGTAATCGGAGGCTGTACGGACTGCCACCTATCAATATCAACTAGTCTCGAATGTAAAGTTTGATGAGAAATGTGTTTGAACTCCGTGAGAAAAGAAACAGAAATCTTTTGAGATATTCTGAGTGGCTACGGAGAGTTTTGCCTTGCCTCACTGGGTCCATGATGACTTGACTTTCAATATCAAATCATCTTTGTGAAATTACCGATAGTATTATGCATTGCGCCCGGAATCTGCTAAGGTTGTATGTGGAGGCTTCTTTCTTTCACCCTTGATCCTTACAATTCTTTCCTTCTTGCAACCCCTTTAGTGCTCACCGAGACTTCATGACTAGGTACCTGTTGGGATTAGTCCAGCACTAGCTCAATCTCAGTCGGCACTATTCCCTTAATTCCTCAACTTACTCTACCTTTTTTCAATCAACCCAAGACTGTCTACTCTATCTAATGAGTGATCCTGGGATAGATCCTCCGGTTCATGCCTGGATCAATGGAACTAAATACCTAACCTTAAACCGCCATATCACTCCCTGAGAAATAACAGTTGGTCGGGCGTGACTTAGAGATATTGCCATGAAGATCCAATAAAACCATTGAAGAGAAAATCAAATCAACGAGTCCTGAGAAATCAATTGAACACATTGAGTATTACCAGAGTTACCAAAAAGCTCTCCCCCCCCCCCCACCCATATGCACCCATAATGAAAGAACGTTTGTTAGCACATGGCGAGGTTTTTGGAACGCACTAATAGATAGAAGATCGTATCCATTATTAATCCGTATTGATTCACATTTTAATCACTATTCACACCCTCAAAAATTCAATATGTGTTTTTACAATTTTGACAATTAAGTGAATAACAAACAAGTTAATTGTCCGGAATTCACCATGAGCCTAAAAAAGTCTGGAGAGAAACAGAGTGCATAGCCGAATTGAATCATATTATTAAATACTCCCCCACAATTATAAATAGATGAAAACTTGGAGTGGAGTTTGTTGAGACACCTACAATTTTGAAAGAAATTGAAATTTTTCTTTTTGAGAATATCGTGAAAAATTGTGCTCAACAGGACAATATGGTGAATATAACTATTTACCATCATTATTCCTTAAACTTATCTTGAGCAATCAAAAACTTTGAATGTTATTAAATATTTGCTCAAGACCGAGAAGATATGAGCTTCCCCGTTGTTTAGATAATTAACATAAATGAACATTTTCTTTCTTTAAAGACCGATCCTAAGCTACATTTACTTAGAATTCGTAGAGAAAAACAATAAAGGACATTGTTTTGAAAGCATTGAAACTCTCGCTAACGAACTTCAAATTATTTCACCTGTGATAATATTAATCAACATTTTCTAGGTGCGCAAATGTTAATCGATTGTCGAAAGAACATGTCGTGAAGGAAGATTTCTTTTTTGTATTTTTTTAAATTTTTATTTTTTTTTTTTTTGAATTTGGTTATTTTGTTTTTTAGGTTTAAATTTTTATATTTTGTTTTTTCTGGATTTATATTTTTGTATTTTGATTTCTGATAAAATATTATACAAAGAATTACTGAGATTTGAGCAAGATGTTCAATTTTTTTAGGAGATATATTGGCTGCTAACCAAGGCGACGAACCAACTAGTTGAATTCGGTCTACTGGAAGAGCTTTGGTGAAGAGGTCGCAGTTGGAAATCCGTCTTGACCAAATACAGTTCTCAATCTGTACCCATTTTATCCACGTGTGCCTTAATACCACGTGTTCCTTTATGAAATGGTAGCGGACAGCGATGTGTTTTGTTCTCGAGTGTTGGACCGGGTTGTAGGATATGGCTAAAGCTAATTTCGAATCACAGTAGATTAGAATCTTGTTGAAGTAAAATCCATAGTCCGTTAACTGTGTCCGCATCCAAAGGACTTGGGCACAGCAAGTGGATAGAGACACATATTCTGCTTCCATGGTAGACAGCGCCGTACAGTCTTGTTTCTTTGAGGACCATCTAACCAGCTTTTCGCCTAAGAATTGAGCTCCACCGGAAGTACTCTTGAAGGTGTCTTTACATCCCGCATAATCAGCATCTGAAAATCCAGTTAGTTTAAAACCAGAATCCTTCGTATACTAGAGACCCATATTAACAGTTCCCCGAAGATAACGAAAGATCCTTTTAACCTCTTTGAAGTGCTTCTCGGTTGGCTTAGCCTGGTACCGAGCACATAAACAAGTAGCATGTACAATGTACGGTCTACTAGACGTAAGATGCATTAGGGCACCAATCATGCTACGATATTTTGTTGCATCGACCGGAGACCCATTTTGATCTAGGTCAAGCCTATCTTTGATCTCCATTAGAGTACCCACAGGATCACAAGTTTCCATTCTATATTTTTTAAGGATTTCTAACACATAGTTAGACTGGTTTATAAAGATGACATAGGGGGATTGGTTAACTTGTAAACCAAGGAAAAACGTCATTTCCCCCATCATCGACATTTCAAAGCGGCTTTTCATGAGGTCAAAAAATAGTTGGGTATACATAGGGTGTGTAGAACCAAAGAAAATATCATCAACATAGACCTGTACCACTAAGATTTCGTCGTCAAAGCGCCTTATAAACAACATTGGATCAATTGTGGCTTTGAAGAAGTAATTCTATAAAAGAAACGTTGACAATTCGTCGTACCATGC
Source organism: Tanacetum coccineum (assembly GCA_026074375.1). Classification (NCBI taxonomy): domain Eukaryota; kingdom Viridiplantae; phylum Streptophyta; class Magnoliopsida; order Asterales; family Asteraceae; genus Tanacetum; species Tanacetum coccineum. Next base: position 19,753 of record BQNB010022856.1, on the reverse strand, counting down.
CCTTGGTGCTTGCTTTAACCTATATAGTGCCTTCTTTAACTTGTAGACATGGCTTGGATGATCAGCATCGATGAAACATTCAGGTTGACACACGTACACGTCTTCTTTTAACGTACCATGCAAGAAAGTAGTTTTCACGTCCATTTGAAACACATTGAACTATTTATGTGCACCGTATGCCAAAAATATCCTAATAGCTTCCATTCTAGCAACCAGAGCGAAGGATTCTTCGAAATCTATTCCTTCCTCTTGGTGGTACCCTCTCACAACCAGACGAGACTTGTTTCGGATGACCGTGTTCTCTTCATCATGCTTGTTTTTGAATAACCATTTCAACGTAAGAGGTTTTATGTTATCCGGAAGAGGAACTAACACCCATACATCAAGCCTTTTGAACTGAAGAAGCTCTTCTTGCATTGATTCAATCCATGCAGGGTCGGTCATAGCCTCTTTGACATTCTTGGGTTCCACAGTGCTTACCGTTAATGCGTACATGCACATGTCACCATCGGATCGCAGTTGATTCCTTGTCAAAACTGGTCGAGAGGGTTCTCCGATCACTTGTTCCAAAGGGTGATCCTTAGTCCATTGAAACTCATGAGGGTATGGTTGGTAAAACGTATGCATGTTCGATGGATCCACATATTGTGAGGATGAAGATTCAACATCACTTGTGGATAGGGTAGCAAAGGGATTTACAAACTTATTTGCATCGAACATAGCATTTGGAACATTGTCAGCAATTGTTGCGGTTTGATGCTGAACATGTTCTTGTGTTTCGAGCTCGTCAACATCCTGTGAAGAAGTTGGACAATTTGTAGCTTGAGAGGATGAAATTGTTGGTGTCGGTGCTGTGTCTGCTGTTGTTGTAGTTGCCGTTGGAGTCTGAAGAACTTGAGGTGCTTGAGCAGCCGGAGCAGTTCTTGGAGCAGAAGACGGTTGACCACCAATATAATCATCATACATAGCTTCGAACAATAAATCCAATTCACCTTCAGTTGGTTTTTGAGTTGTTATTGTTAGCCTCACTTTTAGTGAAGCTGGCGTCTTACACGTGAATTGGACTAGCTTTGGACACTGCGTACCACGCAGGGGTCTT
>BQNB010022856.1:0-17349 GCA_026074375.1 Tanacetum coccineum | reverse complement strand
AAAATATAAAAAGCCCTAAAAGTTACTGTAGCATTTTATATTAATTAAACTAATTAAAATTAAACCTAAATTAATTAATTAAATTAAATAAAACTAACTAATGTTAACCTAAGGGACTAACAGTGAAAGGACAAAAGGACTAACAGAGTAACAGGCTATCTAACTACAGGGACTAACACTTGTAACTTTAAAAGAGGAAATTACACAAATGGCCCCTGAGGTGGACCCCGATTACAAAGTGGGTCCAACTAGCTTATTATCAAAAAGCCAAAGAATCAAACTTATAGAGGGGCTTAATGGCAACATTTTTCATAAAAGGCACATGGGCTGAAAGGGTCTAAATAAGCTAAAGAAGTGAGCTTATTTGGCTGACAGAAACTTATTAAGCTTACAAGCTTATTTTACTTTCTTATTGGGATTTTAAGCTGCAAAATAAGCTAGAAACTAATGGAATAAGCTACTAGGCCTAAGGGTATCCTAAATATAAGCTAGGTCACTAGATTAAGCCCTAGAATAAGCTAAAAATGACTTAAGCTATGTTGACAGTTTTAATATAAAACAGAAAAAGGTGGTTTTTAAGCCTAGATTAAGCTAAGTTAGAAAGGTAATTAAGCTAAGCTACTTTGGGGGCTTAAAGAGCACTTAATAAGCTACAACTAAAAGCTAAAAGATACTAGGTCCTAGTGCAAAATAAGCTAGATAAAGGGTGCTGAAAATTGGTTTCAGCACCAGGGGAGAAACAAACACAGCCTTAAGGGCTTTTTGAGCTTATCTTAATAAGCTCAAGAGTGCTTTTTAGCCAATACAAAACACAAACAGAATCAAAGGAGTGCCTAATGACCTTATATTCAAAAGATGAGAGCTTAGGAAACAATTTAGGCTGCTGAAATTGTGGCTTGAATTTGAGGGTTCTAAAAAAATTTGTAAAGCCAACTTTTGACTTAAACTTGGTCAAACCCAAGTGACAGCAACAAGGCTTGGTAAATTGGTAGAAACAACACCAAAGAGCACTTAAACAATGTGCTTAAGCTGCTTATGCAGCTTGAGCACTTAAGCTCAAGGTGGCTTTTTCAGATTTTGACAGAAACCAAAAGGGCACTCAAAAACTTATTTCCAAACTAAAGGTGGTGATTTTAAAGGATTAATTAAACCTACACACTCAGCCAAAAGTGGCTGAGTGCACTTGACCCATGCAAAACCCCATATGACCCGTTTTCAAGCTTAAACCAAACACCCCCTTAAATAAGTCAAAAAGATGTTTTACTTAGTTTTACTTAAAACTATTAATATAGATTGAGATTAATGACAGCAGGGTAAGAAAACAACAAGCAAACTCATTTTTCTTTCAGGATTAACAAGGCATTTAAAAGACAAATAACATTGAAATTCACAAGAAACTCCACATCAACTTCAAAACTTGAATTAGAATTTTAAAAACAGTACAATACACTTGAAAAGAAAGCTGGAAATCGAAATTACAAGTTGATTAAAATTTAAATAAAAAATAAGCTAAGAAAAACTAGTGTGTTGTTCGGCTTGTGCTTTCTTGTTTTTATAGAAGTCTCAAGTCTTCTTTCTTCTTCTTGTTGTGTTAGTTGTGAGAGTTGAAAGCTCAGCATCACTTCCTAGCCCTCAGATTACTTTTGTGTTACTTTTAAAACTCAATCCGCCATTGATATTGCTTCGGGTTTGGTGAGATTGCCAAGGTGGCATCTTTTAGGGTTAGTGGGTGGTGGGAATGTGTTTAACTGGGTAAAGGATGGGTTGGGTAAAAGATGGGGTGTTAACTCGTGATGGTGGGGGGTTCAAGGAGTTTGGCGGGAAAGGGAGTGAGGGGTGAGCGGTTATTGGCTGCAGGTTTTTAAAAGTTTCAAAAATACAAGAAGAACCCCCCATGTTCTAGCTCTTTTCCATTTTGTTTTGTTTCTTTTTTTCTTAGTTATAAACAAGTTTCGGAAATGGCACAAATGGCCCATGTGGTTTATTGAATCAAAGATATAAAAGGATTCATGACTTGGCAGTTTCAGCCCTTGGTGTTTTACAAGGAAAAATACTTTGTAAAATTGCAATTTTAGTCCTTCATTTAATTTAAAACACTTTTCTTTTATAAAACAATTTTCAGAATTGACAATTTAAGTCCCTAAGGTTTTATAAAAATTGTTTTTGGGCCAGTATTGGGCTTGGGTTTGTGTATTGGGCCCAATTGGGTTTATTTGGGCCCAATAGGGTTTAGGCTTTTGTTATTGGGCTTTTTAAGGCCCAATAAGGTTTGGGTGGGTTTTGTGTGTACAATGGCTGAGATTGGCTTGTTCAAGGGCTAGGATCGGGCCTTCAAAGTCTTCATAGTCTCTGTCAATTGCACACAAATGGGCTGTTGTCATTGATTGAGGGCCCATTTGGTCTTCACAGTCTTCATATAATATACATTGTGCTTTCCCGCCCATCAATGGTTGAGATTGCAACCAATAGTATTCTTCAATTACGGCTACCTTTTTGACTAGTTAATTTTGTTGAGAGACATTGACTTTGACTTTTCTGGTCTTTGGCTTTTTTGGCTTTTGTCCTTCACACTTTTCCATTCCGAGTCTTTTTTGATGTTTATGGCTTTGTTTTTTTTGTCCTTTTTCTTAGGATATCCGTTCCCGTCACAATAACATTTAGCTAAAACAAGCGTATCATTTGGCTCATTTAAGACCGTTTTTCCTTATTTCACTCGTTTTTAAAGGTAAAAGGTATTGTATTAAGCACATAACCATGGACATACCCTAGAGACTATTTTGATATATGAATATTTCTTTTTTTCGAAACATTTGTTATTCGGTTTATTTCGTTTGAATATGTTTAACCTTTGAGAAACTTTATGTACCTAAGTCAAGTTTGACTTAATTCTCCTTTGATTATTTATTTAAGTACTTTCCGCTGTTTAAGCTTGTGTTATGATATGTAGCCTTTTGATGTCACCCCATATTTGTAATACTTCTACCCTTTTGTTGTGCGTTACAAGTACTAAACCAGTACTACAAAAACATTAATCAGTATTAACACTATTTACTGCAAGACCTAAAGAGAAAGGCCAAATTCAGACCTGATTTCGACTAGAGATACACTTCTTTTTTGACTTCTGTTTCAACAATCTTAAAATTGTTGAAAGATCATCAAAACATATTGAGCCCAGATTCTGATTGTTCCTCCAACCACAACAATCATACCTTCCGTAGAAAAGACTTCTTAAGAATTTCAGTTAAGTTTCTTCTAGAGTGATGATTCACCTAAGATCGTTAACATCTTATAGTTTTCTGAAGCATGTTAAAGATAGAGTCAATTGGACCTCTGAGCTAGAGACATTGACGTTCATACATCCTTCTTAAGAGTGTCCCGCTTTTGCGTCTCTGTGGCTTTATTACCCCAAAAACTGCTTCTATAGGCTTCAATAAAGACTTGGCTCCTTGTTTATTGAAATAAAGTAGATCGCACTTGGAGTGTCATCATCAGATGCTTCGGCTTAAAGATCATTCTTTTTTTAGATCTTTTGTTCAGCATTAACCAGCACAAGAAGTTTTGTAGTAAATTACCATCTTCGTTTGTAATGGGTTCAGCTACTGGCTTGAAAGAGTTTCCTGTTGATTTGTACCTCAATGACTCCCAAGAGCTAATCTTGAAAGTTGAATAATGACTCTAATTCTGAGTCTCCATGTTCATATTTACCATTGCTTAGAAGTGCAGTTTTGCAAGTTAATTGTTTTGGGTATTTTCTAGATCATGGTTTTTTGATATAGGGAATGAACAGAGAGATGATCAGTTTTTTTCTTCTAAAACAAGGTTTCAGAAACACCACGCTTTGATTCTACATGTGGTTCCAATTGCATGGTTCTTTTATTAGCATAATAAATCTAAACAACAGATTAAAACCTTGGGTGTAATATATAAAGACTAAGCAAATTAACCTTTATATACTCAGAAGAAACAATCAAACAATGAGCCACAAGAACATTCACGAAAGCTTTCAATATATTGAACAAAACCACAAAACAACTAATACGTTTGTGCCTACAATGAAAGACTCTAACTTTTTATGAATTGGACACTATAAATGTATAAAAAAATAATAATTTCTAAACTATGCCGTAAAGTTTCCTTTAACACTAAGAAACCTAATAGCTTACAAAACGCGTTATTAGGTTGATTATTATGCAAGATCATGCATATATATTCTAATTTAATCTCGACAACATATCTCATAATCAGCACTAATATACTAACAAACAATACTAACTATATACGATCATACTAACATTATACTAATAAGTACTAACTATAACTACAAGTACGCAGAAAACTATACTACAATTATTATGTAATCCTGCACAACATTATTCTTGTTAGAAGCACTTTAATTCCCCAACATTATTGATTACAATCCAAGCCCGTTTGAACTCGACAGCCTATTATTTTACAAAGACCCCATTTGACTTTATAAGACCGATAACCATATCACTGTTTTAACTTTAATATATAATAAGGCTAACACTAATCCCTATGCCACAGCAACGTAGAGTTTTCATCAATCGTTGCTAATGACCATATGTATCTTTAGGCTTATTTACCTAATTTTAACACATATAAGTAATGCCCTATCTTCCAATACCATCATATCCTATACCTAAACATGTCTATGTTAATTTCACGTATCATGTTCAGAGAAAAGTTACTACTATACTTATTATCACATATTTGTCCTATCCTTAGCAAGTTGAATCTTAATTATCTACATGTACTACATACTCTTTGAGAGAGACTTCGAATCGTAACCTTTTGCAATTGATTTACCCGCAAAGATTGCTACCCAAAATAACGTTACCAATAGTCATTGTAGTGCCTAGTAGCATGAGAAGACTTCGGTTACACGTCATGTGTTATAAAGCATACCTCTATCCTTTTATCCACTCATCGGGTTCTAAGTTGACTCCAAGGCATATCTATTTATATAAGACAATGACTCAAATATTTGGTCTCTAATATATCATGGGTCCAAAGTTGTTAGTGCTAAACATCCCTTGCATTTGATACAATTGGTTGAGATGTGGAAATGAAAGACATATTTCCCATGGCATGTAACTTTGACGTTGGAAGTTGTTAATGGAAGACACATTTCCCATGGCATATAACTTTGACGAGGAAAGTTTTTCCAAGTTACGGGAAAGCCATGAGGTTCGACCAACTTCTAGGAGGTGGAGTTTTTGATCTAAAGTTTGGTTTCAAAAATCCAACTCCGGGTTTTGACAAAGGCTTATAGAATTGTTTAACTTCATTGTCACTAGCAACGAGAACTTTGGCTTTGTTTACAATTATGTGTTTTGGTCTAGGACCCAAAATAGATTTTTGAAAAGACACACTTTTCTCAGATCCAGGCGTTGCTGGTGGCGGTCCCATAATTATTTTGGGGGCCGCCTGGGTACTTTGGGGGCCGCCCATATTTATGGGACCTCCATCAGAGGACACCTTTTTCTGAGCTTTCACAAATTTTATTTCCTTAGTTCCACTAGATGATGCTTCAAATGAATTAAACCCTAAACCTAATTTATCACCGGAGGGTTTTTGACTACTTAACATTTCATTTAAGCAATGTGTACTCTTTTCAAATTTATTTAATCTAGTGGATTCTTCTTTGAGTTTTTCATTCTCAATTTTAAGAGATTGGCAAATTGTGCATTCGAGATCAACTCCCTTGTTTTTCTCAAGTGTGGACAATTTATCTTTTAACTCTCTAATTTCCTTTTCTAAGCTATTTCTAGTGTTCTTTAATCTTTTGTTTTTAGTGATTATCTTTAAGCTCATTTTGCATAGTTTATCATATTCATTATCTAGAGCTAAATCATCTATTGATGAATTTTCATCACTAAAGTAAGAGGATTCGGAACATACCTCATTTGGTGTTTGAGCTACTAGACATGCTTCGTTATTGACCTTCTCATCATCTTCTTCACCGCTATCACTCCAAGAGCCTCCAACAAAAGCTCTTTGGTTCTTATCTTTCGGTGGTTTTGGACATTCTCTAATAAGATGATTTGGGTCGCCGCATCTAAAGCATTTTCTATCACTTTTACCGTTCTTATCATCACGGCTTCTTTGGAACGTCTTTTTGTCGTTCCGAGGTTGTCTCACGAATCTACCTCTTCTTTTAAAGAACTTCTTGAAGTCTCTTACCGCCATGGCATATTCTTCGTCTTCACTCCCGGAAGTCGAACACTCTTCATCACTAGATTCTTTCTTAGCCTTTAAAGCAAGAGATTTCCTTTCAACTTTTGCTTTGACTATTTTGGAATCTTTCTTGATGATCATCTCATGGACTTTAAGGTTTCCAATGAGCTCATCAAGAGATAGTGATGTTAAGTCTTTCGACTCTTCAATTGTCGTTCTTACTAGATTCACCTTATCAAGTGCAGTTAGAATAGTTAATAATAGTATTAATATAGCGCTAAGACTATCTATAGATTTATCTGCGGATATGACGAACTGTTTTTATTTTGTTTGAACCAAAAGGTCGATTTATTATCTTTGACTGGCTATATTAACTTGATGGTGTGATTAACAAAGCTTTCCAAATTTATTTGGCCGGTGTTCACATGAAAATTCTTTCATATTCTTTTATTGCAAAGCATTGTAACATTATCATTTTGGCTTCATTATTTTATCGCCAAGCTCTCTTTTTGAGATCATCGGTTTGTTTTTCAAAAGGGATAACCTCGTCTAATTTGGTTTCCGGATTTTGTACAATAGGTTGAAAATCACCATTGGTAATAACATACCAAAGATCTAGATCTTTTGATTTAACATGTGTCTCGAATCTATTTTTCCAATAAATAAAACTATTTGTCGGAATCCATAGATTGATCCAAGCTTTAAAATATAGTATATTTTAAAAATCTTGAGTGACCTTGGCTCTGATACCAATTGTAGGAAACTAGAAGGGGGGTTGAATAGTTTACCGGTTAATTCTCCGTTTTAAAACTTTGCTTATAAAATGGTTTGATTCGAGTTGTATGTCAATCAATCAACAATATGAATCACAAGTAAACTATCCAATGTAATGAACTAAATAAACAATAACAATATAAAGAGATAAGGAAAGAAACAATCAACCCAACACACCAAGATTTATAGTGGTTCGGCTACGAAGCACCTCTTCGCCCTACTCTACTCCCCGAGTACTCCACTCGAGATTTCACTATGTCAACAAGCCCCCTTTATGCGGAGAAAACCGTTTACACGTCGCTTACTTTCTTTTCCGACACTAAGCTAGTGTCGAGTCCTAATCTTAGCTAGAACCAATCTAAGACTTCACCAAGTCTTTATACACTCACAAGATATATACTCTTGGATTAACACACAATCCAATTTACACAAATACACAATTTACACTATTGGATCTACATACAATCCAATTTACACAACTACACAATTTACACTATTGGATTTACACACAATCCAATTTACACAACACCACAAAGAAAATATAATAAAGATTTGTGATCTTGAAGAAGAGGAAAGAGATCACTTGATAACAATTCGTTTCTAGATGAATACGATTGTTCTTTTCTTGCACTTGATTGGAAGAATGAAGGAAAATGGAATTAATCACTTGAAACAAGATCAAGATATGTTAGTGATCAAGATATGTGTTTTAGAAAGAAAGAAAGAAGAGAGAAAAGTAGATCTGAGAAAATTCGTGGCAAGTGGTTGTGTTTTTCAGATGGGGTGGCCCAGTATTTATAGAGTATTTATAGAAGACAAAAAATAGTCAGTTACTATGCTGTGCTCGGTCCCGGCGCGTCCATAATAGGTTAGGCGGCCCACCAGGCCCTTATAAGGGGGCAGCCCGTAGAGAACGCTCTCTTTTATGTTTTTTTGTGGGGATGGTGTTATTCTGTTTGGAACCTTATTGTTAGGAATACGAAATTCCTAAGAAAGTGTCAGTCGCTTCCATAGATAACTGTCGTTAGCTCGTTAAGTAATTTTTAGAAACTTACATAGTTAGTTAGACCAAGGCCCATGGATTAGTCCATTAAGCCAAGGCCCGTCTACTCTTGTAAGTATAAATACACCTCTCCATGCCTTGGAGAGGTGGTTGGTTGATTGTATGTCTTATTTTTACTAATGCATTTCAGTTCTTCTACCTTTCTCTCACTCGAAAATTATCCTTCCTCCCACTTTCTCTCTCTAGTTCTTGGTTCATAGATCAAAGATTACTTGTATTCTATAATTGGTATCAAGAGCCATGGAGTGATTTTCTTAGTTTTTTGTGTGTATTTAGTTCTTTTGGTTTATTGTTTTCCGTACGCCTTTTCTTCTTTTATTTTGTTTTTCGAAGCTTAGTTGTACACTAAAAGATCATTTACCTAGGTAAAGTTGATCTAGTATCTTATGATTATTAGGTGTATTTGCTTTTGGATCAAAGAAAATCTAAATTTTGTTCATCTTTTGTTTTCAAAAAAAACCTATAATAGTACAATCTTTATTTTGAAATTCGGCCTTCTTTAATTTAAAAACCATAAAGTTGTCATTTTTAATGTACCTATAGGTTTAAGAATACTAGTTGTACAAGAAATTTCAGAAAAAAAACAATCAAAAAGGTGTCTTTTTGTGTTTTAAAGATTTTGAGTTTCGTCCGTGTGTTACCCTAATTCGCAGTGCACGAATTGGCAATTTAGTGTTACCTAAATTCGCAATACCCGAATTAGCAATTTCTGTTGTAGCCAAATTCGCAATATCTGAATTAGCAATTTCAGTTGTAGCCGAATTCGCAATACCCGAATTAGCAATTTCAGTTGTAGCCGAATTCGCAATATCTAAATTAGTAATTTCTATTGTAGTCGAATTCCCAATACGAATTAGCAATTTCAGTTGTGGCCGAATTGAAATATTACCGGGGGAAATTAGCAATTTATGTTGTAGCCGAATTCGCAATACCCGAATAAGCAATTTTTGTTGTAGCCGAATTCGCAATATCCGAATTAGCAACTTCAGTTGTAGCCGAATTCGCAACATACGAATTTGCAACACCCAAATTCGCAATTTGCTTAAAAACCCGAATTTGCAATTTGTCTAATCAACCGAATTGGCAACAAAAAACTTAAAACTCAAATTGATTAATCAAAATTTATACGGTTTATTTTCAACTCCATCCACTTTTAATTTTTTGAATTCTAAAATCCATGTGAAACACTCACCTGTTTTCAGGTTTTGTCAAGAAATTGTAAAATTGCAATGTAGGTTTCAAGACTTAATAACACACAATTTACAACACCACAAAACAACTACTTTATTATCTGCTACGAGTCTCAAAACAATAATCTGTGAACATACCAATTTAACAAATGGCGAATCTTGCTGAGTTAGCGGATTCTTTTCGGTGCCTGACAATCTTCCATCCCTTGTTGGAAAAAAGATATGTATGATTCTTGGAAAAGATTATGGAGCTCTATACATGATGAATGAGAAACATGGACGAATGATTCTTGAATCCGATTGAGAATGGTTCCACTCATTTGGCTCGCTATTAAGGAAAATGGATTGTGACTAGACCAAAGAAAATATTCTAATTTATTGCTATTGAAGCAATTCAAGCCTGATTGTGATATCAAGGGCAACAAATATTCATTTCTCCAAGGACTACACCAGAAGTATATACATTGGTTAGCAAATCATTTTAATCGCCAAGGAACTTTGGGGAAGAATTCAACTTCTCATGGCATGGAATTTCATGACGAAACAGAAAGAGGAGTGTAGTTTATGATGTCATTCAATAAGTTTTCTTATAAGAAGGGGGAATCACTATGTGAATTCTACTTGAGATTTTCACTGCTACTTAATGACATGAACATCTACAATATGAAACTGGAACAATTTCAAGTCAACACCAAGTTTTTGAATACTCTTCCTCCTGAGTGGAGCAATTTTGTGACAAATTAATTTGGGTTTTGGGATTTGCACACAACTAACATTGATCAAGCCTTCTTGCTTACTTAGGACACATGAATTTCATACAAATGTGGTTCGTTTAATGCAAATGAACGCACATCAAATTTAGCTTGCTTTGGTTGCAACCCATCAGATGACCCAATCTCCATATCAGACTCATCAAAACTCATACCAAAACACTCAATTTCAACCACCAGTTCACCATATCAGTCTCCATAGTATGGATTACCTTATTAATCTCAACAATACTCTAATAACCAATCCTCAACACCTCTTTCAATCACTTATCCATCCAACAATTATCAATCATCAGTTCACCATAACATTTATTCTCCATCATCATCCATCCCTCAATTGGAATATGCTCCCTCAGTTAACAAAACCTAAATTTTCCAACCAGACGGGTTCTAATCGTTTCAGGGTTCTAGAAAGGTGATGATCCCATTGATGCCATCATTCACATGATGTCTTTCTTGACTGATGTTGTCACTTCCTGCTATCCTACTACTAATAACCAGCTGAGGAATTCATCAAACCCTAGGCAACAAGCTACCATTAATAATGGAGGAGTAACTTAATCCAATTCAGGGGAGACAAATTCTTTTATGCTGCGGGTTACTTCAAAGACTTATACTCCAAGGAGCATGTGGAAGCAAAAATACTGGGGAAACAAAGGAAAAATTGTTATTTATTACAACTGTGTAGGATCCGTAAAACTTCACTTCAGATATTTAATCACGAAATTAGACAAGAAAAGAGATGCTGATAGAGAGTTGATTTTATTTAGAAGAGAGAAAGAAGAGAATGAGAGGTGTGAGGAGAAGATGAGAGAATATAGGAAAAGAAGATTTTTATAGAATGAAACAACTTACTCTTTTCTAAATAGAAAAGAGTTTATATACCCCGTCGCGTTAAATGACGCGCGGGATATTTAACTAGGACCCGGGCTCGGGTTTTGCTTGGGATTAAACCTGAAACATATACAATATTAGATTAACTATCGAGCCCGATTCCCGATATTATACTATTACAACATTAACATAATTACAATGTGATACTAGTTCACGTAATGAACGAACTTCCAGATTCGGCTCATTAATTTGAGGCTAACAATCTCCCCCGAAGTGAGTTCATTGATGACACTCCTTCATGAGATAAATGAGATTGCTTTTGTCGTTTAAGCTCATGTGTTCTTGGTCTTTTTCTTTGTTCTTTGTTGTAGGTTTGTTCCTTCATGCTTTGCGATCTAGACTTTGAGCCTTTGTTATTGTCTTTATCGTCTATGCCATCTTGCAATCTTGTGTCTTTGACCAACATTCTTATACTATGCCTTATCTTGAAAGCTTTAAATCAGAGTTAGCGGAAAGGAAGTCTTTGTCTTTAATCTTGAGCTATATGATTGATTGTCTTTTGTAGAATTGAGCTGAATATGTGGTAATGAATTCGGACTTTGGTTTGATTGGGATACCGTCACCACCGTTTTAACCTGCAGGTTTACGTTAGTGATTATTCGAGAAATTTAATTGAAAATCATCGAATATTACTTATAAAGCGTTTTTGTAACACACATTCGGGAGTTTAATCTTTTTATCAAATTTCATCAACCGTCAATTTTATTTTACTGGATAAATCGATTTTCCAGTTGTCACAAGTTTGATCATATAGATTCTCGCAAAGCACCTTCCAAGAGTTGTTGTGATGATGACTCAACAGGATTCCAATTTTTTCTTTCAATTTGGGTTTTGGGGGGGGGGGCGGGGGAAAATTTTTTTAAATTTTTTTTTTAAAGTATCACTAGATGTTCTGGCAAAATATCACAAGGTTATTGCGTATAGGACTCTTGCTTGTTAACAGTTATCCTTTTGTAATACTTGATTGATGTCAACAAGGGTTTCGTATGGGATGTGTCCTGAACGAGATTTAGATTGATCTCTTGGCTCTAGACTGCAATTAGTGACATTTTGGTTTTAGTACTCGGAAGGTGGAGCAGTGTTGCCACCTATTCAATATCAACGATTCGGAGTTGATGTACTGAGATAACGTGTGTATCTCAGTGACAAATGAGAAAGTTTTGGTGAGAGAAACAAGAATGGTGGGAACGGGCTTGTGTATCGCATCATGGGTCCATATGTCGTTTTCAATGTCAGCAATCAACTTGTGATTCTGACAGCTATATGTATTGACTCGTTTCTGCCCTTAAGTTGTGTGTGGGCCTTCTTTCTTTTAGATCCCTTTATCCATACTTTTCTTTTTTCATTCTTCAACGCTTCAACTGTTAACCAGGACGTCATTACTAACACCTTGTTGTAAATTGTTTAGTGTTAGCTCAATCTTAGCTCGGCCATTATTCCATATACATTCATATTCCAATCATACCGAAGGAATGCTATTATAACTTCTGGATTATCCTTGGGTAGATCTTCCGGTTCTGGTTGGATCATGGATTGATTCCTTAACCTAACCACCTTATGATCTTCAGAATCGTCGTGAAAATTAAGTTGTTGTTTTGGGTATAAGATCAACCATTAAAACTTTTCTTCAGCATATTGTGTAAATGATATATGTTAATTACATTTTCTCCCTTCTTTTAAATAATAAACACTTAAGTTTTTGAAATACATTCGTGATTAAATTTGTTTAAAATTCTGTGGAGAAATATTATCAGATGGAATGGTTTGGAAACATTTTGATAATGTTTTCGGATACATAAGAATTGCGTTGTTGATGTATCCAAAAACATTTAGAAACTCTTGTTTTTTCGGAAAATCCCCCTCAAAATAGGACCAATTGAGAAATTTATTGTCTTTTGAAAACATATGTGAGGGTTGGAGTGTTGACATCACAATTTTGAAGATATGAATTGTACGAGAAATTCTTGAAAAATTGGTTGTTCAACTTTTGAAAAAACCAAATGTTAGAGACTTCTCTTCTAACCTAAGGTGTAAGCGCACTGAAACGTTCACTTTCCTTTTTCTTGAGCTAAAAATATTGAATGTATTGTTAAGAACAGCTCAGACCGAGAGAAACGTTTAATTTTCTCGTTGTGAGGTATAAGACTATAAACCTTTCTTTATTTGAAGGTCGGGTTATGTACTGATATATTTGGCCACATAAGCCTTTAGAAAATTAGAAAAGAATGGTTTTTGAAACTATTTGCAAACTCTACGCTCGAACTTCATTTAAACGGCCAGTGTCGATGTTAATCGACATTCTAAGGCATCGGGTAAATGTTATCGATTCCAAGAGATTGTCTGAGAAGATCGTTTTGGAAATTTTATGATTTTATGATTTTGTATATTTTTACTTGTTGTCTCAGCATTGATAAGTTGATTGTGGAATAGTATTCAATCTTGTCGTGATGTAGCTGTCTTGACTGCTAGAGGAACAACTTTTGGAACCAGCTTTGAACTTGACGGTTCATTGTTGTGGTCGTGAATTCCGAGTTCTGAACGGTTATGATCAGAAGTCATTGCCATGAAGACCGAGGCTTGATCTGCTGCGATCAAACGTCTTTTGAACATTGAGGAACGGGGCCTGAAGTGTTATTTTCAGCAGACGCCATTTGTCGATCATCAGATCAAAATTCCTTGAAGCCCTGTTTTCTGAGATATCTGTCTTTTCCGCAACCAAACTCTGAGTCCTTCCTTTATAGGATTGAACGATGTACTTGTACTTAAGAGAGTACCTGCACTAACATCAAGAGCTTGTTCGCTTTCACATTGGTTAGTGATATCTTCTTTTGAACCATTTGGGGGTTCACTGTCAACCTTTGTTGTGCTAGAGGTGAATATCTTTCCGGTTGGAACCCATCTAAGACAAACAGTCTTGAGAATTCTACCCGTTGGTTGCCACCTAAGACAAGATCTAGGACTTGTTGTTTTCTCGATGGCCAATGGAAGTCCTTTTTATCTGATATCCTATGTACTGTTAGGATCTGTCTAGTTGTTTCGTTTTTGCAACCTTAATTTGCCTCTACGGGGTTTGTTTCTGTTCGTTGTCTTATTGGTTGGACCTTAGCACGCGAGTGGGAATTCTTTCAGGAATTTTCGTATCACAAAGAATCATGTTTTGCAATTAAAGACACATTTCTGTTTTTTTGAAATGTCGAGAAAATAAAATGTTGGATGTCAGAAAATTTCTGTGTTCCTAGAGTGTTTCTGAGTGTCTTTTTATTAGCCTCCTTGGTAGTGATATGAAAAACAATTTGTCGTTTGAGCTATTACCTAGTTGAGTAGTAGCATCCTGTTATTGAGGTTTTTCAAATTCTTTTTTAGGCGGATAATGTGTAGTGACTGGTTTTGACAAATCGTTATAACATCACTTGGAAGCAATCGTTCTTTTGAAATTTTGGGTCGTTCAGATTTAAACGCAGTCGGTTGTCTTACAACGAATGGTTTCTATGTGGTTGATAACTGGTTTCCCAAGATTGATGGCTTTGCAAACTTAGTATTCACACTATTTCCTGTTAATTTCCTTAAACTATTTTTTAATGCTGCAATTGCAAACCCTTTTTCCTGAAGTTGAGCTTTGAATTTATCATTATTTGCAATCAAAGAAGTTGTGTGTTCTATGTTCTTAGCTCTCGTTGTCTTGATAGAATCAAACATTTCTTTGTAATGCCTTTTCAAAGTCTCATTTTCCTTAAGTAATTTAGCCACCTTATGTTCTAGTTCGATGTTTATTGTTTCAATTGCATCTATGTCATTTTTAAACCTTGGCTTATTACTTTTTACATTCAAAAAATTGGGGAAAAACCTTGTTGCCCTTCTTTAAAACTTGATTTTGATATTTAAGTTTATAGATTAACACAATGTGCTTCCATTCTTGAAAAATCTTTTTGTGAATTGGGCACACAGTATTTTGAGACAATATTTTCAAATTCGACGTAAAATTTTTAAGTTGAGAGTTCAATTGTAATTGTCAGCAGTTAATTTAGCAGGCAAAGGACACGTTATCATAACATTGATCAGCATCATTTGGTCAACTCTCCTTCCATTTATTGGATTTAGGTTGATCAAGTAGTTGTTGATCCTGTAGCAAGATACATTTTCATCAGCAGTCGTTTGTACCTCAGCCATTGGTCTCTTTCATTATATATGGTTGAATCTGCATCATACAACATGTGCTCAATTCCTCTGATCTGCGCTTTGTATCTGCCTCTTGTGATTCTGTCCCATTGCTTTCAATGATAACTAAACTAGCATCCAATTCTTTACCCGTATCAACCTTTTCCACTGTTGTCTGGGTTTGTCTTTCATTCACCCTGCTGTCATACTCCATTTTATGCAGTGCTCTTTCATCAATGCTTTTTGACATATTCCAATGAAATTGGACAGCGGCTAACGGAATTCTGGAATATCAAGTTGAGTGCTATTGTAGAAAGTAGTTGCGTGTTCTTACAATATATTCTTCATTCAAATAGTTCTGTGTGTTGTATGACATTTGAAACTGTGTCTCGAGTACTTTAAAGAAGCCATGGACAATCTCTTGAAATTCGTTGTTATCCAAGTTTTGCTTTTGAAGTTGATCCATGGTTTATGGAACATTGTGCTTGGTAAAAATCTCAAAATCTTGACCAAAGGAGTGTTGCAAACGCGCCGGTCTGATCAATTCTCGGTTCGACTTTCCTTTTTAGTCGTTGTTTGAATGACGCTTTGAGTGTTGTGAATGAATTCGTTGAAACGTACCAATGCAGCTTTCTTGTGATTTGTCTTGTATTAGTTGCATTTGTTGTTCTTCTGATTCCGAACACGAAGATAAGGTATCTTTCTTTTCCATTTTATCGTGAATTATGAAGTGTAAAAGATTTGTTGGATCTTAAGTGGATGTGATGTGATTGAAGTTGTGGTTATGTATGCAATTCACGTTTCACGGGCTTTTTACACGTCTATGATTAAAACGATAAAATGATTTTACACGGGATTTTTCAAAATCAAATAGGAAAAACGTGTGGATAGGAATAATCGTTGGAAAGTTAATGGTTTGTTTGTTGTGAATGATTTGTGCAGTTTAAGTCCTTCTCGATGGTTTTGGTTTTGGTTTGTTTGGAATTCGGCGCAGTTGGATTATGAAAAAAATTATTTTTACCCTATTACCAAAATCTAAATTTTGTGTAAAAATAAGCTAAAAATGCTATAGAAATTTTTTTATTTTACTTAATTTTTCCCGAAAAAAGTGTCGCTAAAAAGGTGTCGACCGAATTTTTTTTTTACCATATTACCAAAATTTAACTTTGATGTAAAAATAAGTTAGAAAGGTTGTATAAAAAATTACATATTACTCAACTTTTTCCATAAAAAAAGTGTCGTTGTATAAAAAAAACCGTTGCTGAAGTTACACAACTCGCCGCGTTGAATGTGGTCAAACCGCCACTTAGAATGTGGTCAAACCGCCATGGAATTTGTTGACAAACCGCCGCCTTTTTCTTGATTATAAAAATCAAATCGCCGTGTGTCCTAGCAAACCGCCGCCTAACCTTTAAGGCAAACCGCCACCAAAATTTTGACAACTCGCTGCCTAGTTTCCTTAACTCGCCGTGAACCTTAGCAACTCGCCACAAGAAAATGCAAACCGCCACCTAATTTTTGATTAAAATAACCAACTCGCCTTTGACTTTGGCAACTCGCCTTTGACTTTTTTCCTTAAAATACGGATCTTGTCCCTACCTTTTGTCAAACCGCCGGCTAGAAACAATATTATTAACCAACTCTCCACGAAGAACACAAGGACGAATTGAGCAATATTAACCCAAATAAGCTTTCTAGCCACGAAACTAAGCTATAACATGCAATACTAAGTGTGTATAACAAGATTAAACACACACTAACGCTTGTTTCTTTGTGAATCTTCCATTATGAGGCAACTCTCCACGAAGAACACCAACCTTTTAAAGCTTATTTTTCGAAGTTGGAGCTTGTATAACACACGAAATTGATACAACCTAGCCTCTTTGATGTGTAGAACAAGAGAAGATCAAGATTAACAAACCATTAGACCTAAAAAAAATTGAGCCGTGGGTATTTTTTTCACAAAATAAGCCACGAATTTTGATCTTGTTTAGCCACACGAATCAATCACGAATCCACCCTTTGCTCTGATGCCAATTGTAGGATCCCGTTTAACACTTCATATCATATATATAAACACGAAATTAGATCAAGAAAAGAGATGAGGAGATGAGTTGATTTCTTTAGAGAGAGATGAGAGAATATAGGAAAAGGAATTAATTTAGAAAATGAACAACTAACTTTTCTAAAGAGGAAAAGTTACTTATATACCCCGACACATTAAAGTAACGTGCGGGATATTTAACTAGGACCCGGGCTCGGGTTTTGCTTGGGATTAAACCCGAAACATATACAATATTAGATT
>BQNB010022855.1:47627-62491 GCA_026074375.1 Tanacetum coccineum | reverse complement strand
AAAAGGTTTAAATCATTTGTCATCATTAAGTCTCGAACTCGTAGCGACTTAATTCATTCCTTTAAGCTTAAGGCATCAGCCACCACGTTCGCCTTTCTAAGGTGATAACGAATCTCACAGTCGTAATTACTCAACAGTTCCAACCATCGACGTTGCCTCATGTTCAACTCCTTTTGATCAAGAATATGTTGCAAGATTTTGTGATCAGTAAACACGACGCACTTTGTGCCATACAAATAGTGTCTCTACATTTTGAGAGTGAACACTACAACTTCTAACTCCAAGTCATGAGTCGTGTAGTTCTTCTTATGAATCTTAAGTTGGCGGGACGCGTAAGCTATGACTTTCTCCTTTTGCATCAAAACCGCTCCTAACCCCTTGTGCAAAGCATCACAATAAATCACAAAGTTTTTGCTACCTTCGGGAAATGCCAAAATTGGCGCACTACACAATTTCTGTTTAAGCAGTTAAAATGCTGCTTCTTCTTTTTCTCCCCAATCAAACTTTACGCTATTCTGAGTTAACTTAGTCATAGGCTTAGCGATCTTTGAGAAACCTTCGATAAATCGTCAGTAATAACCGGTAAGACCTAAAAATTGGCAAATTTCTGTTGGAGTCTTAGGCGATGCCCAATCCTTGATAGACTCAATCATAGAAGGATCAATGTGAATGTCTTCAGTATCAATCACGTGACCGAGAAATTGCACATTTGAAAGCCAAAAATCACACTTTGAAAATTTGGCGTATAACTCCTCCTTCTTAAGCAATTCCAATATCAACTTAAGGTGTTCTTCGTGTTCTTCCTTGTTCTTGGAGTAGATCAAAATGTCGTCAATGAACACAATTACGAACTTATCCAGATACGGTTTGCACACCCGATTCATTAGATCCATGAATACCGCCGGTGTGTTAGTAAAACCAAAAGGCATTACTTGAAACTCGTAATGACCATAACGAGTCCTAAACGCCGTCTTCAGAATATCTTCTTCACGGACTCTGAGTTGGTGATAACCAAACCTCAGGTCAATCTTCGAGTAAACACTCGATCCTTAAAGTTGGTCAAACAGATCATCAATTCTTGGCAGTGGATAACGGTTCTTTACAGTAAGTTTGTTTAGTTCATGGTAGTCGATACATATTCTGAACGATCTGTATTTTTTCTTGACAAACAAAACCAGAGCTCCCCAGGGTGAGGAACTTGGTCTTATGAATCCTTTGTCAGATAGTTCTTGTAGTTGGGTAGACAGTTCTTGCATTTCAGATGGTGCTAGTCTATACGGGGAACGTGCTACAGGTGCAGCACCAAGGACTAAGTCAATTTGAAATTCAACTTGTCTAGTTGGTGGAAATCCTGACAAGTCTTCTGGAAAGACTTCTATGAAATCCCGTACAATTGGCTCGTCTTCAAGTCGCTTCTCTTCTGACTTGTCTTCAGTTTTCTTTTCAGTAATTTGTACCAGGAAGATATGGAACCCTTTATGAATATATTTCTAGGTCTTGGTGCATGAGATGATGCTCAATCTCGAATTACTCCCACCGTCACTTCTATCACCTTGAATTATCAACACTTCATTTCCATAAGGAATAAACTCATTACATTCTAAAATCTTACAATCCATAATTATCATGACTACAAGGGGGCGTGATTCCGTCTCTCGGCTAAGGGTCATGAATACGATAAAATCCCATTGAAAATATAAAGAAGAGAAAAGAAAATAGAAATGAAAAGTGATGATAATTTGACAAAATTTTAAGGTGACTACTCTCAGCATAGCATGGTCATTCCTGAATTATACATAGGTGAGCAGGCTATGTATAATTTAGGGACTAACGATGAAATGCTCATTTCGTCAAACTAGTGTTATGTTTAAAATTTTATATGGTATAAACAACATAGTTTATAAGGTAACAAAACAGTTCACAAAAACGAAAAAGGTAGTTTATATGATGACTTAAGATTATTTGTAAGATAGCGGAAAATAGTTTATGAGGTGCTCACAAAATAGTTTATAATGTAATAGTAAGGGGTTTATAATATGGTAACAAATAGTTTACGAGTTGACAATAAAATAGTTTATAAAATAACCATGAAATAATTTACAAAGTGACTGCGAAGTAGTTTATAATATTGTGGTAAAAGAGTTTATAAATGACAGAAAAGTAGGTTATAAGATGAAAACAAATTAGTTTATAAGATGATAGTAAAATGGTTTATAAGATGACAATGAAAGTGTTGACAGCGCGATAACCATTGAAGGAGTGACTTGCATGAATTAATAGAGAGTTAAAGTGTAACTGACAGAATAGTCATGACACATACATTTTTAGGAAATTTAAAACATCCACACAATACAACGAAATTTATAGGAAAGTACTAATGCAAATCTCTTATGGAATATAGTCCTAGAAGGTTTCGACTCAGGTCTCACTATGTAGGGCAGAAAAATCTCTCCTTAAGCATTAGCATAATCTTTGAAAATGTTAGAGTTCTCGCTAGTTTTTCCCTCCTTCTCTTTCTGATTACCATGTTTTTGGTTCTTCAACCTTGGGCATTTACTCTTGAAATGTCCTTAAGCACCACATCCAAAACAGGTTACTACAGGTTTTTGGTTGGCTACTGGGGCCCTCTTAGTCGTTTCAGGAATAGAAGTCCTACAATTCTTTGTCATGTGGCCAACTCTCTTGCAATTTTTGCACTTCACAGTGCATGGTCCAACATGGTGCAACCTACACTTGTTGCAATTAGGCAAATTCCCAACATATTCCTTCTTCTCATTAGCCCCACCAGTAAAGGCTCTCACCACATTTGTCCTCTTGTGTGGTAGCTGTTGCACACGGTTATCCCTTGAGTTGTTCTCCCACTTTCTTTTGTTGTTAACATTCCTTGCTACTTTGGCTCCCTGACGTACAACCTGATCCATCGAGTCGTGAGCCTTGCGGATTTTTGTCTCGTAAACAACAATAGCTTCAATAGCATCAGTAACTCGTTGGGCCACAATCTGGTCAATCTACGTGGAACTCATTCCTTGTCTCGTTGCCGACATTTTCTTCAAAATTAAAAGAAGTAAAGGAAAAATAAATAAGTCGGGTTCCAAAAATGAAATGTTACAAGATGACGGGTTAATATCGTGTTCGAATTAATTAGCATGTTTCTAGGCGATAGGTCACGAAATGATGTACGTGTTTCAACAATATGGGGCGGGTGTTCAAACTCGTCTTCGTAGTCAGATAGTAAGATAATCAGTGGGGTCGGCAGACCGTGACACGTTTCAATGTTAAGTAAAAATGCTTTATGTATAGTCATGAAAATTTTCTAAGGGCCATCGTATAACTCATGATGTTTTAAAAATAAACGAGACCCTTGTTTCACTCACAATGTCTTAGAAATTTTTTTAGTGTTTATATAAATAACCTTTATATAAAACGAGTGTAAAATATGCACAAGGCAAAAGTAAACGCATGGAAAATTAACTTAAGGGAAAATAACTTACGTATAGCCAATAGTAAAGGCACATATAAGGTAAAAGCAAACGCATGTATGGGAAAAACACGTATGGGAAAAGATAAGGCATGTATAGGTAAGATAAAATCACATAAGGATCACGTACTGGTTATACACCAGACCTAATATGCTACCTGGTTCTCTATAACCTGGCTCTAATACCAATCTGTCACACCCCCAAAATGGGTCGCAGCTAAAATAGGAATCCGAGGGCGTGACATCATACATATCTCAAACACAAGGCAAAGGGAACGACCACTATAGACGTTTTGAAAAAAATAATTCACCGTTGCATAAATTTAATTAAACAAGTCTTACAAAACTCAATAATTTAAACTGTCAAGTGAGGAAGCTTAAAAGATGTTTTCAAATACAACGGTAATTTAAATGATAGAAAGATATTTCTTGAAAAATGCAGCCATATTGCAAGTAGACTCCACATAGCACATCAAGAGAATCCAAAGCTAAGCACCTGAGAAAAACATGCTTAAAAATCATTCTGGACAAGTTTTCTTTTATACGCTTTAGCCAATTCGGACTGGAAAGGGGCCAAAACATGCATTTATGATTCTGCTCAGAATGTACCCGAAACAGTTTTTGCCGAAAAGTGTGTCCGAAACTTCATTTGACCATAACTTGCTCATTTTAAGTCCGATTTCAGTATTTTTTTTAAATTAAAATCGCCGGGAGAACATAAGCTAACATATTATTTAGAGTTATAGCATGTCAAAACGTTTTTAAGTCACCCTAAACATACTTAACAAATCGGGGCAGCAAGGTGTCTTATCCGAAAACAATCCAAAACTTCACCAAAACTTCACAAATCCTAAATTTAATCTAAACTCTATTAGTCCCAATAGATCTATTTATAACACTCACGCTTACAACACGTAATTAACGGTTCATGATAGTGGGCAATAGTGGTTTAACGGTACTTAGGCAACACGTAAACATGTAAAAGTAAAGTAAAGTACTTGTGTCCAAATTTAAAAGTAAGCAATGTTTCTCACCCCAAAAGTTGTAAAGTAATTGTAAAGTAATAAAACGTGGGGCTACGAACTCACCTTAAGCAATTAGTGAGCGGAAATGATCAACGAAAAGAGAGAGTACGCAAACGATCCTAACCGCGACCTAATTAAAAGACGGGCTTTAAGAGCAAGAAGAATAATACGAAACGTTGCATAAAACGTTTATGGAAGGCACTATCATCCATATGTGTTTGTGTCTTAGTTTAATTAGTAAAAACGTGTCTTAACAAAGATATAACGTTTTTAGTTAAGTTACGACACTTAAACGAAAAATTACTATTTTTAGAAAGTTTCTATTTTTGAAAAGTTTAGAAATCCCGAACGTTAATGTCGTCTAGTAATATTCGTTAAGTCCATTTTACATCTAAACGCACTAAGGGAATTTATACGTCTAGGTTTCCACTTTTCATCTCGCTAATATATATACTTCGCTTAATAAGGACTTTCCATTTTTAGTAATCCCTAACATTTAAGTAATATCGTTTTTATAAAGTTTCTAACGCGCTCTAACAATATATAAATGATACACTAATATTAACTAAGGTTTTTATAGTTCAAACGTACCCGAAAATGCTCGAAAACCCAAAAATAAGTTTCAATAAGCTATATTTAGTCTATATACATTTTCAGAAATTGACCGACTTTGACCGAGCGTAACTCCTTTGTTTTAGACTTTCATGCCTCAAGAATAATAACTTATTTTAGCGAAAAATTATTCCGACAAGTTTTCTTTTATATGCTTTAGCCGATTCGTACCTGAAAGGGGTCAAAACACGCATTTATGATTCTGCTCAGAATGTACCTGAAATAATTGTTGTTGAAAAGTGCGCCCAAACTTCATTTGACCATAACTTGCTTATTTTAAGTCTGATTTTAGTGTTCTTTGTATCAAAATTGCTGAGAGAACATATTATTTAGAGGTTTAGATGGTCAAAAATGTTTTTAAGTCACCCTAAACGCACTTAACAAATCTGGGAAGCAAGGTGTCTTATCCGAAAACAATCCAAAACTTCACCTAAACTTCACAAATTCGCAAATCTAACCAAACTCCTTCCACTACTTAATCCGACAACAAAACCATACTCAATACTAACCCAATCCCATCTCCATCATCATACTAGCTCACTAATCAACCTATCTTAACAATAACAACAATACGTTTAAGAAATGAACACAACACTTTCAAGTATTTATTAAACCATCTTGTTTATTTAAGAAAAGTGACACAAACATCATAGGTGGTATGGATTTATGCAAGAACATATAAGAAAAGTAAGAAATCAAGGAAGGGTTCAAGATCTAGCTTACAAATGGTGATGAACAAGATGAAAAATAACAAGAACTAGGAGAGGAGACTTCAAATCTTGAAAAACCTCAAGAATAAAATGAAAACCTAACTTATAATCCTTGCAAAACCCTTGAAAATCTATGAACTAAACCTTGCATACACCTTAGAATACCTTGAATATAAACCCTAAATACTTGGAAACACAAGGAGAATAAAATAAATGACCTTGTTGGTTCTTGTTGTTTGCCGAGACCACAAAGACAAGAAGGAGAAAAAGAGTGAAATATTTTTTGTTGCAAAGAGAGTAATGAAACCCTAGGTGAATATAAGTGTGTATTTATAGTAGAATAGGTAGGGTTTTGTGACTAGAAAAAGCTAACCAAGACCACCTTGTGGAGTCCTTGGGTTCGGTTCACATAGGGTCCAAGAGAAGGACTTGAATTTTTTTCGTAGCTAACCAAATGTATATCCATGGCTTATATTTTTACTAATTGGTGAATGGTGGAGTGGGGACCAAGTGCAAGAGCTCTTGCACTAGCACATGCATATGTCTAGCACATATATTTGTGCATGAGAGTGACACAAGAGTGTGTCACTCTCACCTCTTACAACTCCACATGCCCTTTTGAAAATCAAAAGATACTTTTTCTTTTATTTTGAATGCAACCGAAATTTTTAAAGAGGAGGGCAAGGTTAGATATTTTGAAATTTTTGACAAGAATAATAACAATGGTTGATGTCAAAGGTTTACATGCAAAGGTGGTGGATATACGGGGTTCCATGCACACGTAAAATGCTAAAAACATAAAACATACGCGAAAAATGTAAAAATCGAAAACGTAAGTGTCCTCACCACATCAACACAACCTCTACCACTATACTTCACCCCAACTACCCCACCCTCTTCCTCACCTCACCTAAAAAACTAAAACTCTTCCCCCAATTAAAACTCACCCAACCCATACCAACACCCCTAACCCCACCATCCCTACCCCTTACCCCCAACCCATCTCCAAACTTATAAAACCCCCCCTATCCTCCCCCCAATAATTCCACCCCCCAACATCCACTCCCCACTAATCTCCTTCCCATCACCACACTATCATACTACTTAAATCCCACCAAATTTTCAACCACCCTACAATATCTACCCCCATAATAAATACCCCCAAAACCACCCTCCCCCCCAAATACCTCCCCCTCCCCCCACCTCAACAAAACCACTCACCCCCCAATCCCCCCCCCCAACCCACTTTACTTCCCTCCCCTCCCAATAATAAATCACCATCATATCCACTTAAACACTCACCCCCCCACATTCCAAAAATCTCAAATTCTCCTAACTTCACTACCTACCACATTCCTTCCCAACCCAATTTATAATCTACTTACCCTCCCCCAATCATATATCCCCACATCATCTCTTTTTCTTATTATTTATTATCTTCTTATCATTATCTAACTTCATTTTATTATTACAATACACTTCACACCAATACTCTCACATCTCTCATACTCTCTCCTTATTCTTTCCCTCCACCCACACCCCCTACCCAACCCTCTATATAACCACACACATACCCATTAACCCACTCCCCACACACCCCCCCTATCACTCATCACACACCTCAACCCTTCTATTCACCCACCTCCCTCTCTCAAACTAACCGACTCTTTATACCCCCTCCCCCATCACCCCACCCACCTCGTCCTGATTATGTCACATTGTCGTCTGTCTTAGCTCCAGATGAGGATCTGTGTGCCACTGCCACACAGTCGTCATCTTATGCTAGATCTGCACACTCACTCATCATATTTAGACATAATCCTCGTTCACTTTGCGTACCCTCAATCTCTACACCCACTATACCACAATACAATGAGAGAATTAGATCTACTACCCAAAAGATTGACAGATCCACATATCTCACTAATCTCGTGCTCAGGTCTCTAATACACTGTATTCGCTCCCCCAGACTCTGATGCTGCAAGTCCAATATGTGACACCACCTTCCATGAGTCCACCCTCAACTCAGATTTATAAAAGACCAGTAGACAGACCACTACACGCTACTAGTACATCTAAGCACCCTATCATTATGATCACCACTCTTCTTACTGACCTCCAATCCACTTTTCAAAATCTCATACACTAATGTCTGTCTGTCTCATCCAACATCAACTGAATGTACACTAAACATCTTCCACACAAATATACAATCATTCACCCCTTTGTGCCAACCTCACTCAACTTACTCTCTAACCTAGAATAAGTTGGCCTCCTGAAACCAAACTCTCACAGACAGACACTACGTACTATCCACTCCACTATCTCTCCAGAACTAATCACTCCTAACAGTAACACACAGAACCTATCTCAGTAAGATCTTCTCGTTACCTGTATCCTGCTATATCTCTCTCGCATAAATTGTGTGTGTGTCACGTACACTAGCTCCTCTGCCATCCATACTATAAACCCCAAGTAACGCTACACACATGTCGCTAACAGAACCCTAGAGATGTCCCTACATATTCCTCTGTCATGTCTCACCCATCACTCCTCTACATATGTCATGATAAGTCAATAAAGAGATTCTATACTGTCCGTGTTCTCTTCCACACCTAACTCATACACACACCATCCACCACCACCTCATCCAACACCACCCAATCCAATCACCAATACACAACCCCACACCCACTCCCCTCATCCTACCCCAACCCTCCCCACCACACATAAAACACTCAACTAAATCACAAACCCCCCCCTAACCCATATCTTTGACCCTCCCCGTCAACAGATGTGTCTCTGTGAGTCACACTGTACACCACCTCATGACATCAACTGTTACTACCCCATCCACCTTACTACCATATCTATATATGTAAAGTAACACAACACCTACCCACACACTCTGAAGACCATGAAATAAATTATCCCCAGAGTTTATCGCGTGAGACAGTGTGTAGTATCCCATTAGAAAAAATCTCACAAGTACCATAGAGTATCACCGCTTGACTTATCCCCCTCCACCGTGTCCTACTGCTAAAGCCCAAAAGGATAACACGATCTCTAGATGATTACACATCTTTATCCTATATATTTCTCAATTTCTCCTCACCAAAATGATAGTACTAGATGGTAGAGAGAGAAGTTACCCATCTAATAGACACACCTACTCTCGCTCATTCTCTCTCAGATAAATGTGTGATAGGACACCTCTCTCTCCTATATTGTGACCCCCATACTGACGTGTATCTACTCCACTCTGATAATCCTGTGCACACTGTGTGCATCAACTAGTTAATAATACCATTCTTTATTCGTTAACCGTGTATCAGTAGTAAACAATCGTGTAAGAAGAGAGAAGCTATCGCTACACACACACACACGCGTGCTGTAAGATATGCCTCTTAGACAAGTTGTATTAATCACTACAGTTCTTGACATAATCACCTTCACCCATACCAATATAAACCTCCCAAACCCTGAGAGCCCCCTCAATTATGTATCAATAGAGTAAGACCCAAAAGTCAGATCTAAACCTGTAGAACTCCCTCCCTAAGAACAGAAAGTCGTACCTAAAATACAAGAAGGAACACACGAACAAAATACGTTGTGTAGACTTTATCGAAGAATGTTCACTCGAATACTCAGACACCTACTGCACAAGACATCGTGCATAGGATCACTACTAAGCACCTACCAGACAAGTATAGAAGATCATGTAGGAGACAACCATTGGTCTTTTTTTTGTAAGTTTCACTTGGCCCTTTGGGTTTTCAAGTTAACTTAAAATAGGTCTACAAGTTTAAGAAACATCTTCCTTTGTTTTGGTACTAAATATAAACTACAGTAATTGTTTGGTGAAAATAGTAATTCTTGATCATCTTTTGAGGTAATAAAGAAAAACAAATATATGGAGATTTTTACAAAATGGGGCTTTTGGAAGCTGATGTAGGAGACAACCATTGGTCTTTTTTTTTGTAAGTTTCACTTGGCCCTTTGGGTTTTCAAGTTAACTTAAAATAGGTCTACAAGTTTAAGAAGTATGTTTTGTCACTTGAATCATAAATTATCTATGAGTTTTTGAAACAAATAAGTATTGGCTGGTACTTGAGTCGTTAAGGATACAATGTCTTGTAGTTATAAGCACTTCTAAAGGGTCTATTTCTTGTATTTTGTAAAAACTTCTTTTGGGTCTTTTTCTATGTTCTAAAAATACATGTCTGCATTTTATTAAATCATCACTAAACTACTTTATGCCACATTTCGTTCCAATGCTGAACGGATAATCGTGCTTCCTCATTAAATGTCTTAAACAATTTACGCACCCATCTTTTCAAAAGTTCTTCAAGATCTTCTTCTGGAAAAGGAGTTGCATGAATCTTGTACAGTGACAGAGTCCAAGTCTTAGCTCTAGTATTTCTCTTATTTAGATCACACAAATTATTGTTCCACAAGTATCTTGTAGGACCATTTTGATTTCTCTGAGGACCGTAAAATACTGGAGCTTCTTTCTCAGGAAACTGTGCCATCAAGTCTTCTTCCTCGCTTTCCCGTAATATTGGATTATGCATATACTTTGTTGCTTTCTCTATCTGATAGGCATACTCTACTACAGTCTTATACTGATTTTGCATCATATCATCCATCGTTGCCTTCATTCTATGAACATCCGTAATTATTGGCATTCTCTTTCCACCCATACTTTTCAATTCTTCTAAAAATTCTGGAGATGCTTCTTTTGACATTTAATCATCATCATCAACTTCTCCAACTTTAGTCCACCCAGCATTAACTTGAGTAGCCCAAGTCATTGCTTCGTCATGTTGTTGTTGTTGTATTGATGATGTTGACTGAAATTCTTGCCTAGTTTGTTTTGATGACGATGTGACATTTGTAGACGTTGATCCTTTAGACGTATTTTATTTTTTCGCACCATTCTCCCCCTCAAGAGGACTATCTGAATGGTCATCATGATCACGCTTGCAAAAAAACGTTTGTCTATAAGTGTTAGGAAATATTAGAGATTTCTCGAATTTTGCCTTAAGTAAAGCCCACATTTCAGGATCAGCAGCTTGTGATTGTGGACTATCCTTCATCTCAGTGTACAATGGCTTTTAAGCTCAAGAATTGGAATGCGTGAAGACCGTTGTAAAGCAATGGAATGAGTCTACATGTTGTTCCGAAGAAACTCTTCAATTTGACGAGGAGCAGTAGCAACAAGTTCTTGAGTGACCATAGAATGAAACTCATCTTTGACATTTCCTCTTTAATGACTCGACGAATATTAGCTTTGAAAAATTTTCGTGTTTTGTTGACAACTAATGGAGGAACATCATTATTGATAGTTTCAACAATCTTTTCACATAAATTTTCTACTTCACTTCGATGAACAAAGTTTTTCTTCATGGTCTTTATCATACGGTTGCGATGCTGAGTAACTCTTGCTACTACTCTCCTAAGATGCCTTACACACTGAGATAAGGAGTGAGTTGGGACATCAGACATATGTAAAATTTACTGCCTTCAATTCAGAACCACTAACAATCGGTGATGTTTGTGTTTGCACTCCACGTGGGGGGTCTCCATATGAGAGTCCTTCACTTGTATGACCAAAGGGTGCAACCTCTACTACTTTGCTAAGCATCTCTATTGAAACACTTAAAAGGTGTTTCTTTTCCACTTATTGAGTGGTTCGAAGCCTTTGTTTCATCTTAATGGGGAGACCCACAAAAATACTCTCTATTGATTAAGTGGTTTATATTGATATCTCTCTATACCACTTAATTTAGTAAACAAGCCCTTAGTTCGGTGGGGATAACCTCACTGTCGAGAATTTCACTCGATCCTCGCTGTTCAATCACAGGTGAATTTACAAGTGGATTCACGAGTTTTTGAGCACCTACAAGTGATGTTAACGAAGCCTCCGGTATCGGCTTGTTATGTGAATCTGGAACATCGTCCGTTTGCAGTACTTTGGTGCAATTCGAGGATTATTACAAGTTTATATATTGGTCCGCGTCTTCTAATTTGTCACTTGACTCCTTCTTAACAGAACTTCCGACTCGAGAGTCCTTAATAAATTGAGACACTGTCGTTCCCTTCCCGTATATCCCCGGTAGACTCACGGGTTGTGGTACCTTATCCAAGGATAAGTCAATCCTAGGAGATCTAGAGGGTGTTGCGATTGTGTCTACTTCTTCTGTATCCTAGACTCTAAACTACCACCCTATTTCCTTGGTATTAATGCATCAATTGTAGTCATCATCGTCATTATCATTATCCGGACTTTCCTTTTGACTCCTTTGATCTAACCTAGTGCCGAGTTCCTCATTGTTAACAATTATGTCTTCTACAAATCCTAAGTCTCATTCTTCACCTTCAACTAGCTTGTCAACTTCCTGATCAAACACAACTTCTTTAACAAGTTTAACGTTTTCTCTTTCCTCAGCTTCTTTAGCACTCATTGCAAGAGCATAACTAACTTGTTATGCCTCTGTCAATTGATCCTTTTCAATTTCCACTGCTGTAGGAACATGTGTGAGTAGATCAGGTTTCTTGGTTTTGATATTCAACTTCAATGGTTTCTTTGGTTCATTGAATTTCCACTCACTTGCACCCCCTTCTTCTTTGGAGTTCGTTTAGGTTTAGACGACCTAAGGGCGCTAAGTGTCCCATGAGTTTCTTGGTTAGACACAACTGATGATGGTTGCATCAATGGAATTACTACACCCTTATAAGCAGCATCATACACCTTGTATGCTTCAGTCTGCTTAATTGCCTCTATCAATAATTCATCCAAAACCCTCATAGCAATTGCTCTCAAAGGCTTACCGATAGCAAACATCATCTGAATTAGATAATCATCTTTGAGATCAAGATACGGTTCATTGAGTTGTTTTGGAATTATGGGATGAGTTGTAAAAACATGATTGATGATGAGTTTGGTGTATCGAGGATATGGAATTGCCGTGTAAAATGTTTGCATGACTTAAAAATAATATCATCCAAGATAAGCTTTGCATAGTCAACATGACTATTTTTAACAACTCCACAAAACATCTGCAACGTATTCAACTTTGCTTGATCAAGTCCCGTTATTATTGTAGTTGTACATCTTTTAAGAACTTTTAATAACGTTTGCCATGGTTGAGTAAGATGCTTGATATATAACCTTGCAGCTGAAGGAACAGGAACTTCATAACCAATAATGTCCAAGAATTTAGCAATGGTTAAGAACTCAGGTGGTTACACAAAAGACTCTTGATTATTAACAGTCTTTTATGATAGTCACAACACAGTGCAAAAGGTATCAAGAGAGAAATCAACCTCCTGTTGATCTATCTTGAACCTTAGAATATCCTTTGAATCTCCCAAGTGAACCGAACGCCAAAATTGCTGCATGTAGATGATTGGTACTGATGCAGACAAAGTCAGAGCACCACTTAGTGGATGATGCTTGAGAGTTTTACCAACTATCTTGCATGGCGAAGAACATGGTAGTTTGTTGAGATCAGCTTTTGAGTTACACTTACCAACTACAACTTGAAGTGCCAATAGAACCAGTTGAGCAGCAGTGAGTAATTGTGAAGATGATTGTATGTCAGACATGATGAATTCTATGTGAAAATTATGAATGTGTTGGTTCAAGAGTAAAAAAACATTTCTCTTTTTCACACTTTTATCTCTTTCCACTCTATCTGTTTTGTATGTTCGAGCAATTCTTTTTGAACATACTTGTGATATTGTTTCTTTCTCATGTGCCCTTTACTTGCTTTTTCTGGCACAAGACGTACGCTTTATTCTTTTTATTACTCTTGTATGTTAGATAATTTCTTTTTGAACATACTTTCATTTACTTTTTCATGTACGATTTTATTTCCTCTTTCTGTTTTTGAGTTTCCTC
Source organism: Tanacetum coccineum (assembly GCA_026074375.1). Classification (NCBI taxonomy): domain Eukaryota; kingdom Viridiplantae; phylum Streptophyta; class Magnoliopsida; order Asterales; family Asteraceae; genus Tanacetum; species Tanacetum coccineum. The sequence goes on along the minus strand of BQNB010022855.1, from coordinate 48,760 downwards.
ACAAAGGTTTTGTGTAATGATGCTTTTCCAAAGATAGTGAATTAATATCTCGAGATTTTGAAATGAATTATATTTTGAAAAACATCAAGAATCAATTATCATACCATTAAAAACTTTTATGAAAAGTATCATGTTTCTAAAAAACATAAATTTAAAACCTTTTACAGAAAGAGAATTACAAAACCACTTGAAATTTATATGAAACGATCACAAACAGAGGATTTTTTTGTAGCACAAATAAATGAGAAAGATAGTTAAGAACGAAGTGTTCTAATATCTAAATCGGATGCTCACTAAGCCGCTAACAATGATTTTCGAATACTCTCGAACGGATGCACCCGAAGACACTAACAACGGTTTTGAGTACCCTAGACTAGATGCAACTTAGATCGCTAACAACGCTCTTTGATATTAAAATACTTGATCTTAACTATATTTATCATTTTCAAGTTCATTGACAGATTATATTGCATACACATGTTGGAGTGACAAATCATTCAATAACAAATAACACGTTAACTCAAAGTCCTCTACATTTTGCACATTCAAAGAATATTGTATGAACACACAATACAAGCTCGTTAAACATGTTAAGTCCATTTAACAACCATTAAGTCCATTCATCCCTTTAAGCCCAACAACAACAATATTAAGCTCATTTAACTTTTAAGTACAAAAACACTCAATATTAAGCCCATTTAACTTTTAAGGCCACTTAGACAAACATCGAGTCCTAAACCACCGAATTCAATAACTATTGAAGATCAAAAAGACAAACAACCACAGTCATGACCAAGTCAAAAAATCAACAGTTTGACCACTAAATCCTAAGACTTTGACTACCGAATTCATACCAATGTCTATCGAAAACAACTTGTTGATCACCAAATTCATAACAATGACAACCATATTCATAATAATTGATATACCAAATTCATAACAATTAAAACCGGATTCAAATGATTGATATACCAAATTCATCATTAACTTATTTAAGAACAAGGTTTAAGCATTTAATCACATACGCATATGAAACATATCAATTATCTCAACCAATAAGCTATAATTCCAAAATCAAACCCAAAAATCCATATTCATACCACCGAATTCATCACAACTATGAACAAAATCAA